>JAGXCT010034573.1:0-84445 GCA_022495035.1 Philopotamus ludificatus
GAAAAATAATTTCAATTTCTTAAAAAAGAACCCCTAAAACATGTGTAGATAGATAGATTGATAGGTAGGCAGAATTTGTAAAGATTATATGTACTAAACATATTTTTAAAAAAATAACAACAGATATTAATTCTAAAAAATGGAGATGATAGTAGGAGACCTTCAATAATAAATAAATACACCGAAAATAGAAAATCTAAAACAAAAATAAACAATATAACAATTGATTGATAGCAGAGAAGGTTAAATTCATTGAATCTGTGTATAACAACAATATTACAAGGATCTGAAAGCAGGAGTAAAGAATTCTGCATTGAACTGCGAGATGAGAACAGTTTTACAATCATTCGTTTGCAAAACTTCCCATATCTCGTAGAAAAACACAACTTTTACACTAAATAATAACGGAAGAGACAGATAAGAAACTATACATTTATAATCAGTATTAAAAATATTTTTTGTTAAAGAAGAAGGTAGTAAAATTCACTTTTTAAGTATTTAGTGGAATTACATAAATAATTAATTAGATAAATAATAACAATAATATATACTATTGAGAACCATAAACCAGTGATTATTAACAGTGGACCAGTGTTTGTAAAACACGATGATCCACATCTTACTAAAAAGAATTACTATATTGTTATGAAATTAATTGTTTTATTTTTTAATATTATATTCGCCTTAAGCCTTACCTTGACAAACTTTAAAATATGTATTGCCTCATACTCATGTAATGATTTATTTGTTTGTTTATTATAAGGATATAATTAAATTAATGGTCCATTAGTTACGAACAAAAGATCAAGGTTTGATCTCAATAATTAATGCAAATCATTAAATGAAATAATACCGATATATAATTTTAAAAATTAATTATATAAAAATATTTATTTTATCAGATATATAATCTATCCATTCAAGAAAAATCTGTTGAGGCTCAACAATGCGGAATCAAAAATTTCATATATATTTTTTTTAATGTTATTGCTGTCATGCGATACCGAATCCGTTTTGATGGATATCGCAGATCCCGTTTGTTCGACGCTCTTAATCCTGCGACCGTTTGTGCAGTTGCACCTACACAAACAGGATAAAAGTACCGCGTATGCCCCCGACTAAAACGTCCTATATCACAAAGGACCGACTGAAAACACAATAATTTGAGTGCCAAGACAGCCAAAAAAAAGGCGGTAATCAATCATGGCCGTTTGCCGGTGTGGTACGTGCCACAACAGTTTCCGTCCCCTTCGGCCCCCGAACGCAATGGCAACACCGGCGTACCCACCGGTGAAAGTAAAAAATAAAAAAAAGAAAAATAATAAAATAAAATCCCCAAATTAGAATTCTTAATATCCCCCGACCCTAATTAATAGCGAGACCGTAATCCGCGGTGGCGCCCTACCCAGTCATACTTTAATGAGAAGTAAAACCCGAGAAAGAAAAATACAACTTTCCACCCCCCCTAATATTGAATGGTGGACCGGGATGATGATGATCATAAAAAAATTTAAGTCATTCGGACATTCTTATTCGAGTTTTTTTTTAGCTGCCTTCTTTCTCGAAGCGAGTGTAATTAAAAAATATAAATATGGTATGGGGGACGCCTTGTATACCTTTCAAAGATAAATTAAACGATGTCGTTTCAAATTTAATTCCCCTCGCTGATGATAATTTATTTATGGGCGAGCTTGCGATTAATTAGAAATTTAATAAATAAATCAATTTTTATACGAAACTTATATGTAATATTGCCATCGTTTATATCTTATGGATATAAATCCATCCGGACTCTTCGGCATATCGTATAAAAGATGCAGAGACCATACATAACTATCTACTAGTATAAAGGGACCATTACTGCTAATCCCCATAAGGGAGCACATGGATTCTGTGCGCGCATACAAAACTCCCACATTCGAGCTTTCGATTCACACAATCGCCGAGTGCATTCGCGAAGAGGATCTCATACGGTTGGCGTAGTTTTAAAAATGACACGGCAACACATGTGCTGATTTATAAAAAGTCAGAGAACATGTGATGGTACGATAATGGAAATCATCCAAGGCGTAAAGAAACGCGATACGATTACTGCCGGAGGGATCACTTTTTTAGTCCGCTATCTTACCTGACTATCATTTAGTCCCATCACGCAAAGTCGCATACGAGATTGCATTGAATGCAGTTTTCGAGTCCACAGGATATAATGGCATAATGTAATTTGTACCATTCCGTGTTCACAAGTGGAAAAACCTTTTTTTTGTGCTGGATGCAAAGGTGTTGAACGTAATCCATCATACGCGCTGCAGACACATTTTACATTCACAGGGATGTGTTACGGCATTAACAAAAAAAGGGAACCGAACCCTCGGAGGCTCGTATCTTTTTTTACGATTTCTATCTCGGAACGATCTACCTTTTATACGTTTGTAATTATAATGAATTTTTATCATATTTACACAGGATCCCGTATTATCTCTGTTTCAATACCAAATGTTGTTTCGACTCAGCGCTCTTCGGCGCGGCGTGTTATTAATCCAGAGCACTCAACAAATGTAATAATGCGGATATTCGTTTCGATAGCACACTCCAATAAAACTACAATATGAAACAATCGAACATTGCTAATCGACACGATATCTATGCGCGCCGCCAAACTAATTGCTATATTATGACATTACAATCTGTTTTTTTTTGCATAATAAAATACGCAATAAACATACGGAATGTTGCAGAAATATTTTGGTATTTTTCTTCATACAATCACAATCCACTATCGAGTATTTTAAGATTTTTCCATCTAATATACAAATATATATGATATAAACAAATATATGACAAATCACATTCTAACATTTTTTTTTATTCTTTAATTAAATTAATAAAATCACTCTCTTTATATAATCGATTGAAATTAAATTAAATAAATGCCTTCAATAGAGGCCCAAAACTTCACGTAATTTTAGATTTTTTCTTAACCACCAGTTCGAAAATAAAAGTAAGTTACTCGATCACCATACACATTATAATACGTAAAAATTCACCTCATTTGACATTTTTTTAAGCGAAACAATAGACTTTTGTAAATAAAAATAGCTGTATTGTTACAACTTTTGTATCTAGTTGGACTTTTGGTGTACTCAAAAATTTATATGCAAAGGAATTTGTTGTCAATTGGATGTTTAATGGATAATATCTGCTTATTCCCGAGAAATAATTCCAAATGAAAATCATCTATATAAAAAAAGGCCACGTTTTACATTTTTCTTCTTAGAATACATTTAAAATTAACGGATTGTGGCACATAACCACGTTTAATAGTTAATCGATCCATCTCGGCGACTCGAAAACAACCGAGTCGTTCGAACGGGGTCTCTCAGAGACCCCAAGCATTTAAAGTCAAGAAATTGATGAATTCTTTATCAATTGACATTTTTTTAAATGGATTTTTCTAATAATCAATATGACGCATAAATGACACGCGCACTCGGCGATGTCTCGCCGCAGACTGAGTTCTCACGGCACGTGTACGTTTCACTCGCACTCGGCACAACGTATCGGATGTGAGCAAGAAAAATATCGCGCCCGTGGCTACAGAAGCCAATATATTACTATTTTTTTTTTCGCAATTGCGGACAATAATTGTCAATGATTATTTATAATATTTCTTCATTAGGCTTTTATAGATAAATACAAAAAGTGTATACATTAAAAGAATTATTCAGGGAAAATTAAAAACTTGGGGTCCCCAATAGTCACGGCTAGGCTAAAACGACTTACTGCACGGATATATTTAAAAAAAATATAAATACCTACCAATCGGTGATGCGTGTACTAACATAAATTATTTTTAAAATAATAATAGCATTTTTCGTCATAAAATCGCTATGAAAATACTCTAATGTAAAACATTTTTATCGAACACTACAAAAAATAAACTTTTTAAATTAAATTAAATATTATAAATATGTATAAATAAGTGAGAACGGACCTCTAATTGTTATGTTATTTTAAATAAAGAGACATATTTTAAATACAAAACATGCGTCATATTTATACCGCGAAAACGCGTGAACGGATTCATAACAAATTTCTGAAATCCGCGAAATTGCGGTAACGGTTGACAATAAATCATTAATTAATAAAAAATGTTGTTGATTGAATGTTTCAATCTTTATAATAGATAAAAAATAGTGTGTTTTGTTAAATAAAGCATAGTATTCTGAGTTTAATATGATTGATTCGTTTTAGACGGAAGGTCTGTAGCTAATTTTTCATTTGTTGTATTGTAAATTTTGTGAGAAATGCTTTATTTGTAAACTGATACTGATATCTCTTAAAAATGAAACTGTGTAAACCGAGGTTTGACTGTTATGTACAACTGTTTGCAATTAGACCGGGACCGCGTACTATTGCGTGCGCCTGCGTCAATAAGTCGTAAAATTAACAACGCGTTTATTAGACAGCGCCTCCCCCCAAAAATGGTTTAATGAATAAATTTGGTTGTTCGGCGCAACATGGGAACGGGTCAGGTGATGCCGCAGCCGGGTTATTAAATAGCGAGTGGCCACTCGAAAGGGTTATGTTTATTGAAATCGGCCGGGTAATGAGTGCGTGAGGGGGGGTGGAGCGCGGGCGGAGGGGGAGGAGGGAGAGGTGCCCACAGGTGCCGACAGTTCGCACATTTGTATCGCGCCGCGCCGATTATGTGGGAGGCGAGTTGCGTTCGTGAACAGCGGCCTCTTCTCACGAACAGAGCGCGCTAATACGCGTATGTCTCCGCGGAAAACGCGGACGTGTGAACGCGTCTCGAGTCTCGACACCGATTGGCTAACACCCGATTTAGAGGACCGAAACATTGACTCATCGATCAAACGAAGATTACTATAATCCGCGCACATTTCAAATCAAAAACGAAACGATATTTAAATTTTTACTATTGTTTATTGCATTTTTCATGCTGGCATAGTATTTTTCATCAATAATTTTAGTAGGCGTTCGATGTGGAGCAACAGCGCTGCCTGCATGTCAGCGCTCCAGGCGTCGTGTATTGGATGGATGCGGGGCGGTAGCAGAGTACGGGGGAGGAGGTCTCGCCGCTAAGCGCCGTGACGCGCTGCGACTCGGTGCAGTCATACTGATTTTTAATATTCGGCAGCACCCCTAAATATTTTACTCGCGAGCAACCACTGGTTATATCATTCTGCGCGGTTAACAAAATTTGTGACTCATTTAAATATAATAATAAATGATTAAAAAGTATGTGTTTTATTTTATATATTTAATACGGTTTTAAATTTTAAGAGGTCAAAATGCACTGTAATTTATTACGCATAAAGAATATGTGTTTAAATCATTTTCAGCAAATAAGATTTTATTATTCTACAATGCTAAGTAAAATTAATAAATGCAGTGCAGAAAGCTAGTGAATACTATTTTTCTCTAAAGAACATCTATTTAGACATAGTTGATTTCAAGATTAGATGAGAAAGGAAGAGAGTTGGCATCAGAAAGTCAAGAAAGAACCTTCTCAAAGTTACTAGATACAGCAAAACATCACTATAATAATTATCAAGATTCTTCTTGAATATTTTACTGCGTTTCTTTGATAATATGCAATTAAAGAAAATTATTAAGTATTCATATAAAATTTATGATTTTTATACGATTTTTATGAGACGTATATACAGCATATTAAGAGACTTGACTGTATCACCCTACGAGACCAATATTTTCAATATATTTTAATTTCATCCCTCTTGAAGAATTATTTTTTTATTTACATGAAATATTAAATTTATGTTTCTAGAAAAACTGATCATTATTAAATTATACGTTTAAGATACGCAGCTGTTTAATATAATATAAATATAAGATAAACAAGTTATTCAAATTGTAATATCATACCACGAGAATTTGTTTTGTACGTAATACAAAAATTATAGAAACGAATTATTTACTTTGAATCGTATTTTTTTATGAAATACATTAATAAATTATTTGAATAATTTGATTTGCATGGTGGTTTTGGAGTATACTTCCTAGAAATCGACTATTTTAATTATAAAAAAATATTCTCAATATTGTGAGCTGACTCCGTGATGAAGTTCCTAGAAGAACATTTCCGGTAGCAATGTTCGGGATTAAATACTTTGTTTATAAGTATCACCCGTGGAGCGTTAACCTCAGCCAGATATGAATTTGCCCCAGCATTTCAGCGAAAGACAATTTTCTTTGTTGGAGAGTCTCGTTATGCCAGACTGTCGAAACAGGGCTTTGCTGAGTGAGACTGAATTATAAATCTCGCTTTAGAGCCGGGACATAAAATGTTGTCGGCTCTATTACGTACAACAAAGCGTGCAAATTTGAAGCGGGACTCCGCTCTTGTGCGGCGGGCCGCATCTGCCAAATGGAACCTGGCAATACTTGGGAGTGGAGCCGCGCCCACTTAGCACCCCGAATAATATCAATAACTATAAACTCACTCTCTGCGCTCTCTCACTCTCTCATAATCATAATCTCGCGGCGATACTTTTGAATGGGCCACATTACTCCAGAAAAGTGAGACGAGCTTCGAATGCGGCTCTTTATTTATTTAGACTGGGAAGAGGAAAAGCTGGCCACTAAACGAGACACATTTTTAATGAAAAACAAGAATTATTGAAGATTCATTTATTATTAAAATAAAACGATATCCGTTGTTACAACAGCAGATGTTGCAATAAATTGATTAAAAAAATAACAGCACGAATCCTAATCAAAAAGAATGATTTTAAATACAAAAATGTGTTTCTTGAATATTAATCATTGATTAAATCATGAAAAGTGGTCACGTCTGTCGCTGTGTATACACTTCGACGTCGGCAATGAGATGAGGGGGTATTCCCATCAAACTGCCATGGCCCCGGTATGGCCGACATTCGTCAGTCGCGAAATAGCTTTTTTCTCATCAAATATTTAAAAAAAATACTGAAAAATAAGTCGCGATGAAAAATGGTTAAGTGCTCATGGGGGGCGATCAGTGGGGATTTGCCCCCCCCCTCCCTCCCAACAATAATCTGACGTAATCTAGTATCACGACACATCTGAGCGCAAGGAGATACGCCATTTCAATCGGCACCTAATCCATATAGAAATAAAACGTGTCGACGAGACCGCCAGATGGTTTAAGCAAGCAACACTTCCAGAACGGCCTGTATACATTTTTAATAAAATTTCATGATCGATCACCGAATGTTAAAATTCAAAAATAATTTAATTAGCGAGGAGTGCCCGATGCGCTCTGTTGCAGTAATAATAAAAAAAAATAACCTCCCCCCTCATCAAATTGTATCATCAAATTAAAAACTGAAACTTTTCTCTTAGTGCGTAATGGAGAGCCCCGCATAAATAAATACATCTGTATACACAGCCATAATATAAAGTAGAAAGAGGCATTTTTCCTGTTCATTAAATTTTTTTTCCACCCCAGTTGCTAATTTTCTCGGAATTCACGCCCTGAGATGGGGGGAGGAGCGTGGGGTAGATACGCAACAGACATAAGAAAAATCTCAATCGACGAGATTTTTATCTCGAGAATTAAATAACCAACCGGACGGGTGGGGGAGTGGGGATGGGAGGTCTAATCATTACGCAGGGGGTGGTCGAGGGCTGCAAGTTCATCCTCTCCCCAGCTCATTTATACCATCTGAGATTGAGAAATCTTAAATTAGTTCTTTGGCGGGAAAAAAAGCTTTTGATTTTCCCATCAATCAAGCATCAATTGCAACGTATGCAAAAATGTAATTAATCTGAGTTTTAATGAAGTCTCGTATAATACACCAGATGAATACGTGCACACTCGGATGAGTACACATTTCCGATCTTATTTAATTAGAACATTTCGGCGGAATTACACGTTCCATTGAAACTTCCCCGTATGTATTGTGAGTTGTGTGTGTGTGTATGTAAATGGAATAAAGGCAAGTTACCGATACAAGGCAAGGCGTAGCATCTAATATTGTTAAATCAACAGATGAAGAAGCAGGAGCATTAAACAAACGGGAGTGGTCTTTAATCCAATTACACAAAGTAATATCAAGCATCCACGGGGGTATGCCCCGACCCCCTGGATTCCTATCCCCCGACACCCCATCCCCCCATTTTTCCGGACCCGCCCCGTATCCCGGCGGCTTCATCGGCCGTATCAATTTCGCAACAACATTAGTCATTGTCTGCGAGATGCCTATTTCATTTCTTTCACTCATTTCTCTTTCGCTACCCGGCGAAGACAAATTGTAATGGTAATAACATGGAGTCGACTCAATAACTCGTAATAAATTTTCAATTTTCCCCGCTGATTGTATCCCAGGACGGGGATCTGCGTGTGTATGTTCATTTCTTTTGTCTATCTCTCTCTCGGTAATTCAATGAGGCTGGCGAGTCCCTCCGTATTGCGGAGCGGGATCCCGCGGGAATTCCTCGCAAAGATCGGCCAATTTTGTTTTCCGATATTGGATGCCTCATTTCATTTGAAGGGTAACGAAAAAAAAATGCAAAATTAATGGTCGAATAGAATTGAAATTTTAACTACTTATTCTCCGAGCGCGTAAATACACGATTATTGCCATAATAAATGTAATTAAAAATGCGTTTATGTACGTTATTTTTTTCTCTCACATCGTCGCAATAAAATCATGTCGTTTTCCTTGAGCGACGCGCGTAATAAAACTAAAATAATAAAGATGGTAACAGAAAAAAAATGGGAAGGCTCCGGTAATAAAACGTTTTGACTCCGTTGTTCCCCTTGTATACAATCGACGTAACATAAAAAGCGCAATTTGACAAGGAAAATTACCCTAAACTGAAAGGGGACAAGTGGCGGCATACGATTTTTCTTCATTTCCGGTGGTGGAAAATTTTTGTGTTTCCGCTACCCCACTCGACGCAGACTGCAAATGGCAATATAATTCGCAAGGAGAAATAAATCAAAATGAATCTGCGAAATGACAAACTGAGGGGCGGAGTGGACTTACTTTGGACTATAAATAATATTTTATATAAATATTGTACAGATTTAGACGTGGGCTCGTTAGACAGGAGCTAGCCGACAGGCAGTAATCTATTGGTGTAAACAGTCATTTAGTCGTGAAATCAGCACGATATGTGGCACCCTTAATGAGTGTGAAGCTATTACGGTGCATAAACTCAAACGCAAGCAGATAATTGTGCGGTTCACCCACATTCAGCACAGAGAGGAGAGCATTAGAGAGATAAATGTGGCTGGAGCACAGAAGAGGAGCAGAACATGCCCCGGTGGTAGGGGGGCTAGGGTCCGGGAGCAGTCACAGATATACAAGGGATCTGTTGCTTTGCATTCGAGTGCGTTAACTGGGACGAACCAGAAAAAAAGGATTTATATTAATTTAATTTGAAAAATAATGTAAATACATTAAAACAAATTAACGTTACTATGGACACAACAGACACTCAATTACGCTTAGCTAAACGCAATACTTAAAATTACGTTTCAGAAATGCTTCGAATAAATTATCTACCTAATGGCGACTAATTTAAATGAATAAATATTTTTTGAGAGAAGCGAAAAGCGTCATTTTTATTTTTGGACAAAATTAATTGCTAACAAGACCGCTAAAGACCGGTACTGAAATTATGGTCAGATTATTACGCATAAATCATCATCAATATATTAGAGGAACCCGAAAGAAATCGCGTATTTTATAACCTAATTTTCGAGTGCAGTTTTGTGCAGACAATGTGAAGAAAGCATATCTGTAGGTTTTTGTTTGCTTAGAACAATTATATATTGTTTAACAGAAAGGGAATATTTTTTACCACAATAATAAAGCAAGAATGACCCAAGAGTTAATCTAGAAGGTTATGCCACACTCTTTATATACCCCAGACCTTGCATTTTCATCCATGGAATACATTTTAAGAGAAAAGCTTTTTCGAAATCAGCATAAACTAATATTTCGATCCAAAATTGGAAAGTTGTCTCAAAAAAGGGATTAAAAAACTACAAGAAAGATGGAAAATAGTCCCCAATAATGAAAAATATGAATAAACATCAATTTTACATTAAAAAAATATGCAATTTCTTTCGGATCCCCCTAATTTATAATGAGTTATAAAAATTCCGGTCTAATTCCTGTTTAACCATTTGTTTTTACGTTCCATGGTAGAGTTATAATTTATTAGTTTATTTGACTACGATGGATGGATGGCATAAGATAATGATTCCAAAGTGCCATTCGCCCATATTGACACTTTATGAGCCGCAAGGTTTTGCATCAAACCTAGCCTGGGGGCCGCATGGTCTCATGTAATGATAATCAAAGCTAACATGCACGTGAATCCATCTGTGGTCAGATAGTAGAATTACATTGTGCATCGTTATCAGAAAAAAAATGCCATGTAGGGGTATGGCTCTCACGCCAAAATGCGTGAACGGCTCATAACGCTTGGCTACAAAATCCGCCAAAAGGCGTGAACGGCTCATAAAGTGTTAAGATCCGATAATGATTTTAAAGATGCAATTCCCCCCAATGTCAGACCACGACACTAGTTAACTTTTTAATATTATTTCAGTAGGATCGAAATTTATACTATTTGTTTTATAATTATTTATTCAACGAAGTGTAGATGGCATTAAATTAATTAATTCCAACGCGTCAAACTACCTTCATAAATGTTTTTTAATTAAACGATGCGAAGGAAATGGGCATATTTTTCGTCGGTTAACTTATATAAGTGAAATAATATGCATGTTAGGTTGAGTTGTGTGGTTGTGAGTAGAGTTATGAGTAATGTATCCTATTGACTGACGAAATGTGATATATTGCTATTCTACTCTATACTCTATATCAGCGAGCAACATTCTTGTGCCATCTCAACACCCAGAGGATTAAGGAGCATTAGCAAATCGGATAAAATGGAATATAGATATTATATGGACAATATTTAGATAACAAATATGAGCAAATAAACGTATGAATCTGTGTTGACTAGACAATAATGACTTTAAAAGATTATATTATTTTTAAAAAATAATAACGATTTAATTGACATTAAGGCAAAAAAATATTTTTTTTTTCAACATTAAGAAATAAATTGAAAATTGTGCATCCATATTGACGATTTGCCGAGGATTCCACTTGTTGCTGACAAAAGGCAGGCCTCCCCGAGGGTAACTAAAAGCTACGTCTACCGCCTAGTCGAATTGAGCCACAACCCTCCGAATGGTAGCAACAACCGTTCAGCTCTATCATACATACTTGAAGACGGTGCGTGACTTCTGCACATCATTTATCCTGCAAACGGATGGAATGGTAATTTCACAGGATATTCAATGAATCCCATATAATACGAAATTCAAATCACATACGTGATTTATTTTTGTGAAACGAGCGGTGGAGTTTTGATTTATAATACGACCGCCTCATTACGATTAACAATTCATCTTGATTGATGTGCCTCGCGAACCATTGTCGTTTCAACAGATGGCCATCGCGCGTTGTGGATATTGGTCAGGCGGGTCATCGCCGATTAAAAGTGAGGAAAATTGCGCCGGGTGATTAATAATGGATACAGTTAAGGTCAGAGATTAGAATTTGGAGTACGTCTCGATGAGAGAGAAAAAAACGTGTCAATATCTTTAATGTAGCGTCAAATGCATTTCGGTAGCTGTATGCTCATGGAAGTGGACCGTAGCCAGCACACCATGAAGCGAAAGCGTTGTGTACTACCACGGAAGTAACGCAACACCAGATTAACCCTGGGGGGTGGACACTGATCAAAGCCGGCAAATCGCTAGGGCTTGACATTGAAATGCTCCAGCTTCTGAACTAACGGACTGGAAGTCATTGAGCTCAACGTTTTTAGGGCGCGAAACTCTGGGCATACTAATGAGGACACCGCTATTAAACTATAGAAACATATATGTCCATCTAATTGATCTTCAATTCGTCTCGACATATGATTTCTTAATCTGAATCGTTGGACAAAAAAATAAATATTCGTCGTTTAATCTCGCATTCTCTCAATTAGCTAGACCGGAAAATCAAACCCAACGCCCATCGTTTCGAAACAATGTCGGATTAAATCCCATCGTTCTAATCCCTTGAATTCGGGATAAAACCGTGCCGAAAAACCCGACAGGATATATTACCAGACACTAAAAAAAAAATAGAAACGAATGTATCGCATTTAAAAGATAAGCAAGGAGCCGCGGCATCGTGCCACTGAAGCTTTGGAAAAAAATAAAAACCACTCAATATGACATGCTCCTATAATACATGGCATTGAACTCGAAATATAAAAATTAATTTGTTATCTAAAGCCAATAACGTTTAAAAAAAACCATCCCGCACAACTATTAGAGCACTTAAGGATGTACAGATGTGCCTGCCCCAAATATGAAAATCGATCGCATGTACCTAAGCCACCCCATGCTATTTCAACCCACATGATGCGAACAGATATTTTTCAAGTACCCACCCCCTCCCGTCGCAGCTTCCCTTCAAAATATCATAATAATAATACAAATAATGAACGCACCGTGTAATTACCGGAGATGTATCGGCAAACATAGGTGTTTTTGGCATTGACCATAACAATGTATCAATTTATGCAGTCGCATTGTGCGTTTTTAAGAGGGCCTTTGTGTTCGGAGTCTACTGGGTATCAATGGCGAAAGCACGCTTCGATTCGTGGCCAAAATGCCCTCATTGTCAACAATGACACCACGCTGGGCCGTATATGTTTTGTCAAAACTACACGCAATTCTGCAACAGTGACAATGGAAGAAGTGCAATAATGCCGCGATTCGCAGATGCATAAGTGGCATACTCGTTTTTAATTAAAAAAAATATTTATGCGAGCGATATATATATATAAAAAAACACCATTTATGACGGGGGTCAAAATCAAATGTCATCGTTTATTATGCGATTTTTTAAGCATGGGAAAATAATGCAATATTCAATATGATTTTTTTCGATATTGTTCATATTTACATTTAAAAGCGTTTTTGATTCAGTTGCATCTGCGAGGGATTTAATAGTTCGGAGCCGTTCGCAGCGTGAAACTCCGGAATCCCATGCCAAATCCCCGAATAAGTTCAACGATCCGTAAAATCCCTTAGTTACTCCAAAAATGCACACGAAAATATGCGCCGAAACAAATTTTAAATAAATAAAAATGGTACCATACCATAATCATTCCTGCATATTTTTTTTTATCAAAAAAAAATATAGATACTCTATCTGCAAAATAAATACTATAAATTATAACATTTATAATAAGACAATCTGACGAATACATAACATCTCAATATAAAACATCTATGAAACGTAGCAAATGTTGTGATTCTATGAAAAATGCAACACATGCAAGGGGACATACAAGACATAATATGAATATTTACTAATAATTACATGAACTTGTAAAAATAATAAATAAACAACAACAAAAAAAATATATGAATAAGTTGAAAAATACATTCATTCATGGTTTTTTTTCTGTATTATAATTTTAAAATACTCTATATTAATATAATAATAAAGGGGTGTAACCTGGATAGCGACACTTGCTTTAATTGATTCTGATTTAAATTCAAAATAAAAATTATGCAGTGAGTGTGAGTAAAATAAAAATCTTCAAATATTGACATGAACACACAAAAAATATATATATGAACAGAAATTATAAACACAGAATATACAGATCAGTGGCTTGGCCGCGCAAAAACAATATATATTTAAAAACAATCATCATTATATGTAATGAGCCACGCCACTGATGCACGTATATGCATATAAATATTTAAAAAAAAAATCTTTACGAATGATAACACATAACTACAAGCTTTTGAAGAAAAATGGTCGGATTAGCAGTGCTCTGTACACATGTTCAATCAAACTAAATTAATTGATAGCTGTTTCTTTAATTTTTACTCATTGATAAACCAGTGTCTGCTGATAATCCTCCAGTGTTTTTTTTTTGTTTTTTTTTTAGAATAGAAACCTGTCGCATGTGTATCCAGTTGTCGTCAAGCAGCAGTGCCACACACAGGCTACACCCCTGGCCCGCCAAGAAGCCCGAGCTTCATGATGGCCCCGTCACGAAAGCGTCGCGGATCGTTACCGACGGACACGACGGGGGGGAGGGGGTAGGGGAGAGCATACCTGTCGGGCGCTTTCATTGACAGGCACCTGAAAAAGAAAGAAATTCGAACCAATTCGCTTGAATATTAAAGTTTCGGGAAGTACAACTAGCGCCTCATCCCGGGGACGAGAAGAGGCGCGGGATGGTGTAAAATTGTACTTATATCACTAATTTATATTTAGAAAAAATATATATAAATATAGACAGAACAAAACAAAAATGTACCCCCACCCCTTTCCAATACAGAAAATCATTATTAAAAAAAAAATATTTAATAATCGGACTACGCCACTACGCGCGGCATGAATGAGATGACACTCCGCACGTGAAATCACTACGATCACAATAAAAAACGACATCATTGTACGTCAGTGACAGTTATGATCGATTCATATAGCGCACAGCATTCGACAATGGTAATAACGGTATTATGCTAAAAAATAAAACATCAAAGGGGAATCATTTCCGCGATCGATCAAAAATTGCTTATTTCAAATGTTTGCATACGATTTCGACGCAATATTTCGAGCTGTGTCGATCCCTGGGCCGCATAAAGCCAACAAAAGATCGCACTGTTTATTTTATGAATTGCAAAAAATACGATCGCATAAAAAAATCGCATTGTATCGATACCGGCAATTAAGATATTGCGGCATACAATACGGACCCCTCTCAAAAATAACACAGATACATTACGCCGAATTATTGATAAAAAAAAATATGTGGCATAACTGCAACACGCGATGCATCTATCGATGATATTAAAAAACGCATAATGGTACCAGTGTCCCTGAATAAAATATCGCAATAGAGATATATAAATAAACAATAAAAAAAAGCATCGTTCGTATGTGAAGCATGCAGATATGACGGATGGTCGGTGGCGAAATCGGTCAATAATACCATTTTTTTAGGCCTATAACCATAATGAATATACGATTTGGGGCTATTATATCTGACAAAATAACAATTCACCGAAAGTAGCGGCGTTTTACGTAGTAAACTAGTTCCTGTGATAATTTATCATTTCGGGTCAGATACGATGGTGCTATCCCTCGGAAAAAAATCGTGTATGTTTCTAAAACTGCTCTGAAAATATTATATATATGCGAATATTGCATAAAACTTCTATATATCTTAGCTATATATTTTTTACGGAGGCTTAAAGTAAATAAAATCAATAAAAATTCGGAGATGAATTAAATATTATATTTATACCTTGGATTTGCAATGAAAAGCTTCGTCAATGGAAAAACTTTTTTGATGTTTCTTTAATATTAACGGGAATTAATTTCTATTCACTTTCAGATAGTATTTGAAATATATATTTATTTGACTACGATGGATGGATGGCATAACATATTCCAGATAAATATTCTAAAGATGCAAAGGCAATGAGTCTCTCACACTAATATTCCCCCCAGTGTCAAACTACGACACTGGTTAATTTTAATATTATTTCAGTTGGATTAAAATTATTGTTATTTGTTTTATAATTATTTATTCAATGAAAGATAGTCGGCTTTAAATTAATTAATTCCAACGCGTCAAATTTGAACATAAATATTTTTTAAATATAAGATGCGGAGGAAATGGGCATATTTTTCGTCGGTCACCTATCCGATTACTAACTTATGTCAGTCACGGTTGACTTACATTATGGAAATAATATCCATGTAAGCCATATATTTTTTAAATCCACTAAAAATTGAACTGGATTCTGTATAATTAAGTGAAAAAAATGACCCGGTTTGCAAATTATGTACAAGAGTACAATATTACTCTACACACTATTGTGACCTAATAAAAATATTAAGAAAACGTATATGTTTTTATATGTGAGCAAGATAAAAAATTACAATCTCTATGAATTGTACAACATATAAGAAATATAACTGTTACAAAATAAATCGAACACGTTTACTAAATAATATAAAATCAGATATTCACAAATATAACGGATTTATGAATGGAATCTAGATGAATATAAAAAGGCTTTTTTTATTTTATTAATAATATAAAATCAGATATTCACAAGTATAATGGATTTATAAGCGGAATCTTGAAAGTAAAAAGCCTAAATTCGTATGAATTTATTTTGTTAAAAAATAACTAGATGAAATGATTAAAAAAAGTACGTTTATTATTTTTTTATTTATCAGTTTGGGAGCCGCTGCACCACCCCAATATTCTTAATGAATGAAATTTACCTGTCCCTGACCGGAATCGTATAATTTAAATTTCAAAAGGGCAAAATTGCTTTTTTTTCGGCATTCGAACCGCCCCCCGCTGCGAGAAACAAATAAGTTTTCAGATTTAAAACTATGATTGCATTGTCTTTCGGTATACGCCGATGTTTGAAGCCCGAAAAAAACCACGACACCTTCATAATCGATCGATAAGATAACAGCTTAGTTTTTTTTTTGCATGCAATCCGTCTCAGATGTCATCATACACCGCATGCAATCAGACAGGAAGACCTCAATAAGTGTGCAATCGTCGTTGATAGTCCCATTGCCCTAGTAGCAGCCCCCCATGCGGACAGGACATGGTGACACACAAATTAATGTCTGTCTGCCAATTCAAGCCGTGTCTATTACTAGATATTAGACATTATTAAATTCGCCAATGCATTGCATGACCTCGTATCCATCCACTTCTGCAATCCTGCGCATAATATATTACGAGAATAGTTCGGGAACGATATGCGATATTCATTGAAAATCAATCAATGCGATCAATAGCGCGAACATATTCGATTCGCACATACTTGGTGGATTTAATTATTTTTTTTAAATTAAAACGGCACCGATGAGGTCATGAGAATTATTCGGTCGTTTGATACTTTCGCACATTGCGAATAAGTAATAATCAGCCGCAATAACGAGTCATCGTTGGCTGTGTATCCAATTTATATTTTGAATTCAAAATGTAGTGGGCGTACCTGAGAATAAATAATTCGAGAAATGTGCACATCGCAATGTTTAACCCCTCGGAAAATAAACATGTTCAAAATTTTGAACGAGCCCCCTCATCAACTTGACTAATGACGTTTAATAGTTCATATTTTTGGCGAATTAATTTGCGAGTTACAAGATTTCGGGAATCGTGGGCCCCGCGGGCTCGCGAGACGCGGATTCTGCAAGAGGGGACCTCATCCCACGGCGGCTGAGGGGAGGCCGGGGGTGCAGATTCCGACGGGATGATGTCTGGGGGCTGGGGAGTGGTGGGCAAGGCGGATTATGAACGAAAACACCGAGTGTAACTTGATATTATATTAACATTTCTACATCGAGCAGTCGTTGTTGCTACAACTTTGACTCGCAGTGATCAATGCGAAAAAATTAAATCAAATGATACAAACAAATACGATAAAATTCCTCCATCAAGCACAGAATATTCTATAACAAATACTTTAAAATTATCTTTATAACAAAAAAAATCATGATCTATTGCAGCTATATTTAAATATTTTTTTTAATAAAAAAAATATTTAAATTAAAATGATATTTCTCTATTATGTCATCGTTGTCCAAATAAGAGCCGTGCAGATGAAATGTAAGTAGGTCTTGGGTTGCTTGTTATAAGCATGTTAATTAGACTGAATCAAATATTCTTGCCGTCTTAGCGTACCCTATTTTCAGAGGAGAGGGAACACTTCCTCCCTCTAACCCTTCTTAAATAATATTCGCTATATGATTCCATCCCTAGCCCCAGCGCAACAAAAATTATCCCATTTCGAATCATACATATTTGATGGGGTTATCAGTTGACATTCGTATAAAAATGTCTAACATTGCCGGGTGCCGCTCGCCAATTTAACCTTTTGCAAGATTGACGAGCAATTTTACAACTGTATGTTAGTTATTTAAACCGCAGTCAAATTGAGTTTTGAATATTTGATTTTGTAACCCCGTCTTCCGGTTGGCTTAAACTCAGTCGCACAATCTTATGATTAATTTATCGACGTTGAAAATTCAGAGTAATACGGCTGATGATTTTTTTATATCGGAATTAACAGCTTTCGCGAATTTAAATTCGGGCAACCCTTTGTTTCCGACTCTTATTACTCCCCGGCCCTTAATTGAAGTTATTATGGCACGACAAAGAATTATTGTTTTAAAATCATTAAAGCCTTTCCCCGAAATAATCCGAGGATTATTTTGCACTCTCGGAGAAAGAAATTGCGGGGAGAATGTTCATTACGTTATATTCCAGACATTTGATTTAGAGCCCCGATCCATTTAATTCTGGAAAAAATTCGCCTTAATCCGCCTATTTATAACTGTGCTAAAAAAATATTAAATAAAATTAGTATACGTTTTCGCGGAGCACCTGTTCCGAAGGAGCACAGAATTAAGTGTATGCGAATAAAGTTGTTGTTGTTGTATTTCGGGTCCTCGTCGACATTTACGACATTTGTCCGTCTGTCCGTCTCGGGTGGCCATTATTGCTTTACTGTATGTTTGTTTTAACAAACTCAATTACTCCGCGGCTCGCTTTGCAATAATTTCGCATTGATTGTTTTATTGCGCTTATTTGAACAAAATGCAAAGCGATTATATGGCCGAGGGCCGTCATCGTCGTAAAACGAACACCGGACCTCGCCATCCGATAACGAAGAGGGGGGGGGGCCCATAAAATCCTCCAATGACAACAATGTAAAACTAAACGCTTAAAATCTGCAGAAAACTGCATTTTATCGCGAGTCATAAACTCAGCGTTTAATTGCAACCGTAGGAAAATTTTCAGTATGAAAATGATTCCGTACTAGAATAAATATTTATAGACAAGAAATCAAGCATGATTGCACTGGAGTGCACTTAAAAATATTTGCGTAGAACTTTGTTGGCGCACGAACATTGCTCACGGCATCAGAGTGATCACAGGGTGTTCTGAAACTGAATCAATATTATTTCACACAAAATATTTATATAAATATAAATTAAAAGCTTCTTAATTTAAACACAATAAGCATTGATCATATATATTCATGAAATATATTAATAAGACATATATTTCTGAAACACGCTGTTCGTATGCAATGTTTGCTACTGTAGTCATTCAAGAGCAAAACAGGAAGAATAGGGGAAATGAAATTTGTATATGTGCACACAATGTGTGTGCAGATTCAATGCGCGGATATGGAAAATTTCCAATAGAATTAAGCATACATTATGCATTTTGATAAATAAAAATTCGCAATAGCATTGATTGGCATTAGTGACGTAATATCGGCGTGTTTCGTTACCAGCGCGAGTCGAATAATATTCCTGGGGTTGCTCGCAACCAACAGACACGCGAACTGACTGACAGACGGTCGGACACGTCGAGGAAATGGCCAGATATTTGCATAGATATATTGCGAAAACATATGTCAAAAAAATATATTCAAAATAATGCGAATTTAACGCAGATAAATATATAATTTTGCGTAATCACACTCGATCATATCATTTTCCGATCGAGCGTAAATCAACTCAAGAAAATAAAAATATACATCATAAAAAAATCATCGAAAAATCTTATTTTAATACGTTCCATCAAAAACCGTGTAAAAATGTGATACATAGAAAAATTGAAGATTTGTTCCCTTAAAAAAAACCGTTTTATTTTATTTAGAAAAAGCAATGGGATAGAAATATAATGCTAACGAAATGCGCTAGAATCTAATGAAGCTTTTTGTTTTGACTGTCCTATGTTGCTGAATTTATTATTAGGAAATCTGTAATCTACTTATGTAACGTTGTTTGTTTCCCATTAGAATTTAAAGCTTGTTCTAGGTTAGGGTCGTAAGTGAGAAAATTTTCTTTGATACTACAAGCTCTCGTAAATTAAAGCAGTTGTTAATTAATAAATTTTAACATTTTCTTGACATTTTTACTAATAGGTCATAAGCTATTGTGGCATAAAATTATGTCCTTTTACGCCAATGAACACCAAGACTAGATACTAGAATGTATATTAACCCTTTGGTTACTAAGAATTTTCTTAGCAAAATTGCAAAAAAAACGAAGTGATTTTAGAGCATTTTTTAGTACTTAACTTTACTTTACATAGTTTTTTTATGTTTTTTACGCTAGATTGTAAAAATAAAATAATGTTTCAATCTAATATTATTAAAATATCAATGGTCCAAACCTTTTTTATGGAATACCAAAAAAAATGCATAGGTGGTTGATATATAAACCTTAAAAAAAATGTTTAGATGAGCGTCGAATATTCGACGCTTCGTCTCTTTCGCACGAGAATCGACCGTCGAATATTCGACGCTTAGTAACCAAAGGGTTAAAGCTTACACAAAGTGTATTGATAGTCTCTGTCGTATCCTTGACATTGAAAGCCAAGTTAAATGCTCACTTTTTGTTGACTATCGAAAAGCTTTCACGTCCTTTGGTGTCTTCGACTATTTTTTACTTGAGAAAATGGGAAAATAATTATTGACCAAAAGGAACACCACGGTTATGATATACCCCAGCCTTCGTATTTATCGGATATTACACCCTTTGATTTTTTTTTAATATTAATTAACGTTTTCCACCCCGTGGGCCAGACGTATTGGCCCAAAAGATATTTTAGCAAACAGCTTAAACCAAGTTTTGTTTAATTTAATTTTTAAAAAATAGTGTCTTTTTTAATCAGATATCATATCACACTCTATAGATGCTTCTTTCTTTCTTTTAATATTTTTTTAAAAAAAAATAATGAGAGTAACTCATGGATTCGACTAAAAGTGGACAGAGTGGAAAAATTTAGGATAAAAATAAATCATGAAATGACGACGTTTTGACATATTGAAGATATATAAACAGATAGAACTACATTCCAGATATGCTTAGAATATTCTTTGAGAGATTTTTTTCTAAAAAATCAAAACTCTGCACTTTGATCACTCAAATTATTGATATTAAAAATCATATTAAATTTTTTTTTTTTAAACAAAACGAATTTTTGGTATAAAAATAAAGGGTTCGCGACTATGTCTTAACCGTGTTAAGATTGAATCGGGTGTTATATATAGTATATATGTATTGTTTTATTTTTTTTTCTTGATGCCAAATTGAGAGTCCCTGTTCTAAACTCTTTCCGCGGGCTACGTCCACATTTCGAGGGCCGAAACATCAGAGTCATAGTTACAGGTGTGCATTATATTGCATATAAAAGGTACAAATTTACGTGCATATAAAATGAAACGCAAACGAATCAAAAGCACGGCCAACACGCGATGATAGGGGCCCTCGTAACCCGAAAGAGATCCCTGGACAATATCCTGAGACACGGGACCTCCTATGCAGACAATCCTTGCACATACAGAAAGTGAAAATTTCGCCCGAAAAATCGGCGAAATACATTTCAATTTACATATTTTGAGATGGAGAGGTTAGCCGAAAAATGAATAGCAGTCACGTGATATGTTGCCATTGCGATGGGGCAGGAAGCCCGCGTTAACGTACTCGTGCAAATTACGATCGCCAATTACACCGTTGCACGCAGGCAAAAAGGTCAGATTCGCCTGCAGCCACCGTATCGCTTACGTGCCCATCTCGCAGCCTCCTCGTCCCCACCATCGACGCCGATACATCGGTAATCGCGCAATTACGCACCTAAATCGCAATTACGCGCTAAAAAAAATAATTAGATCGGTTTGGGAAGCGCAGGCCGCGCCATTGATTCAATTCGATTTTTTTGGCTCGCCTATATATATTTATTTTTGTTCTACGACCGTGGGTAATAGCCAATTAAAGGCAATTTCACGCATTGCAGCAATTTGGGCTAAAATTACATTCATATGGTAATGTTATGTGATGCAAAAAAAATCATTCAATACTGTCCGATATTTTATTTTTAAACGGCGTCGCAAAAAAAAAAATCAGCGCCAAAAGGGTTAGAATACGTATCATTCTATGACGTTTATTAAGTATGTGCCGAATTTCGGAAAGCAATTTTATGGGTCTAATTAAAAACACTCCCTTTTAAAATTTCAATCAAGTCGTCTCACTCGCTCGCGCCGATCCGGAAAGGGACTTGCTCTCCCATTGGCATTCCGGCATTCCTGTCTCACTCCAGGATTTTTTTTTTGGCAATTAATCACATTCTTACATTCGGGAGAGGTGGGCAGTTAATACAACTGCGGCCTTCTACTAACCCCTTCAATCTAAAACGTTATATAAAAAAAAAACCGCCCCTTGAAAACCCTCGAAAAATTAAATAAAATTTTATTAATAAATCACCGAAAAAAGATACAAATAAATAATTTGGCATAAAAAGCGTTTGTTTTATTTGCGTTTCGACGCGGCATCGATTTTTTCCGAGTTCCTCGGTCACAAAAAACTCAATCACGCAGTGATTATACAAAAACACACACGTGAACCATTACAATCGTTAATATTATAATACAAATATATATTTTTTATATATATATATATGTATTATTTCACGACCACATCTCCCATAGCAACATCCAACTCGGTAGTCCCTTTTGTTAATTAAGTGTGTGTGTATTGGGGGCCCCGCGTACAAAAAACTAATATTGCCACGGCAACAATAATCTCTTTTGAATAAAAAGAACCAATACATTAAATGTAACAGATCAGCGTGATGCTGCAACAATGGAGAGCCGGCCCGATGCAATTCAATATTATATCACAAAACGGTATCGAACCGACGAATATAATAAATGGTAAACGTTTGAGGAACTGCTTTGTGATGCCTCTGACAGCCGCTTCTTCGAAATGCGGTAGTGGAAATGGACCAACAAAAAAATATAATTATGACATACGGAATTATTTTGGCGCGAAAAACGCCTTTGAAGTATCGGAGATTGATTCGTGCGCAAAAAAATATTATGACTCGAAAGTGAATAAATAAATTTAATAGTATTGCAAATTAAATATTATTATATATATATAGAATATTATATTAGATTGAAATTTACAGTTGGATTACACGCTGGATTTAATCTGCGAATCACCGTATAAATCCAAACCTAAAAAAATATGAGTAATATTGAGCAAAAAAGTGATTTTCCGATAATTAATTACTGTGCGATTCAGTTATAATTTTAAAATGAAATATATATTTATTCAATGGCGAGAATGAACGCATCCGCTTGTAAGAAAATCGTGTATCAATTGCATCACTATCAGATTTACTTTCATCGATTGAATCAATGGTAATCAATCCAATTAAATCTTCTTCATTTACATTAGTTCCATATTCGACAAACAATCTTTCACTTTCTTCGATAACTCGATCGATTAACCGATCGTCACGGCGGTTTGAAACCAACCGCGTCATCCGAAGGTGTTATATTTATAATGAAAATATACCCCAATCATTTCAAA
This sequence comes from Philopotamus ludificatus, assembly GCA_022495035.1. NCBI lineage: Eukaryota > Metazoa > Arthropoda > Insecta > Trichoptera > Philopotamidae > Philopotamus > Philopotamus ludificatus. Next base: position 23,511 of record JAGXCT010034573.1, read on the forward strand.
TCAAATGGATTATTCTAAGAATATTTTTCTTTCACAATTGCGGACAATAAAGTTCAACGATTATTCATAATATTTATTCTTTAGACTTTTCTAGATAAATACAAGAAGTTTGTGACGCGTAGGATTTATATTAAATGAGTTATTCGATAAAAATCAAGATGGCAAATCAGCACGGCTACGTTAATATTATCTAAAAAATAATTATTGACAGCAATATTTCAATGAAATATTAGTGATAATTATACATATGCATTCTCGATCAATATGCAGCAGGGTAATTAATAACTGGTATTTTTTTTAAAATCGCATCTGCTACCGTTTTCCGACCTGCCAATTTTCTCAAACACCCCGCCACTAACAATTCGGAACTCTGAACGAATGGCACGCACGATATTCGGACAAATATGCGTCCGACGATGCGCACCGGATTTAAATATTCATCTGCCATTGTTGTAGTAGATTGCAGTAGTCTATTATTCTGTTTAATATCCACCTAAGTGGCGGACCGAGGGGGGCCTGCAATAATTTCATACTACACCCAGTGATACAACAGAATACTAGAATACTAGAACTACTGCAGTAGCCGAAATGTTTTTTCACATGTCCTGCAACTGTCTATCTCGGCCGTCATAATACAGGGCTGCGGAACCGTCGGCGGCCGCGCCGCCACAAAAAAAACAACAAGAAAAACTACCATCGGATGGTGCGGAATAATGCGCGGCGAACGGAATAATGGCTGTCGCACGTCTCGAAAAGGTTGTCAACCCCTTTCATATGTTTACTTTTTTTAATAACATCATCCCCCCTGCCGTTTTTTACGGTGCCACCCTTTGTGCCTCGCCTCTGCCGCTATGGAAGAATCAAATTGTATCAACTTTGAAAGTATAATGGATAGGTTTCTGTGAAATTGAATATGACTAGTATGAATCGCAAAAAAACGTATATAACGCCACTGTGCACACATACACACCGAATGATAATTTAAATTGTACACAGGGATGCCGGGGGTAAGCGCCATATTGTGTTTGCTCCGAAGATAGAATGTTATCCTGATGTAATAAACCGAGTCGTGGCGGCCATTTTGTCGGATACGTTAATTTGCATATGTACGGAAACCGCAAAAGAATGTTTGGTGCGACGGTGATGCATCAGTTTGAAAATGATAGAAATATTTTATCAAATAAGACGAACAGACTTAAAAATAAATAAATTTGCAATCCAATTGTTTGCGCATTGCAATTTTCGAGACCTTGATTTTTTATCAAAACATTGTTTATATGTTTTTATTAGCACGCTTGACAGCATCATTAGCGGACTATGATAATTTAAATACGATATTTTTTGCAGCGATAGTAAAATAGAACAGCAGAAGTCGATTTTTTACAGCTACTCCAATAATGAATTGTAGTTTTAATATATTACACTTTAATTTAATTATTAATCATAATCAAATACACAATAGAATTATTGATTTATTAATAAAATAATAATATAATTATAACTGTTTATAACTTATGTTATAATATTAAGAATTAGATCCTCAATGTTTTCGAAAGTTTTAAGTGAACAGTATTTGAATGGTTTAATATTAAAATTAATTTGAAATAAAATAAGCAAATAATATAGTTTTCGCATATAAAATTAATATATCTTTCCGAAATTCTCAAATCTTATTTTACACGGAAGATACGTTCCATAAAAACAGTGTAAAAACGTGATATGTTTCATATTAAAATTAAAGTTACACGGTTGTATAGAAAATAGTGTAAAAAAGGTAATAATAAAAACGTTGTAGTATTTCTTATTTATAGGAAATACATTTTTTGATATCCAACCATACAAATCTGCAGATCCTGAATTTTAAAGATCGTTCTGGGTTGAGATTATAAGTGAGAAAATGCTGTTCCATACTCTTAGCAAATTGAAACCCCTCTTGAATTAAAGCAGCTGTTAGCTGATCAAATTTACCATTTTGTTTACATTTTTACTCATTGGTCAATCATTTATTATAAAAATACAGTCAATCCTTCTATAACGCTTCCTATAAATCGCTGTTTTCTACAAATTTCTAATATATTTAAAGTCAATTTAGATATTTCGTAAATCTATAATACATTGCCGAGCGAAATAAGGTCAATGCTCTTTGGTTGACAAGGAATTTTGTAAAAAGGAGCGATTTAGAGGAAACGCTATAGTATACCATTGTGGTATAAAAAATCGTAATAATGAAAACCCAAAATATTATTCATAAATATATTACTCACGACAAATCTAATAATGTTTGTCACTGCTTTGCTATTGATGTATTTCTTATTTTTAGTAATTCTGTTATCCATTTTTTTGTTTCAAAAATTGTTTATACATTTCTGGATGCTATACAAATCTGTAGATTCCGTAGGAATTTGAAAGATCATTCGAATTGTAAAGATATATTTTTTTTACTTATTAGTCATTGAGTATTATGATATAAAATTATGTTATTTTGCATTAATGAACACCAAGACGTAAGATTGCACGAGATTAAAAAAATATAAAAATCTTTTGATTATGGGAATTGCGTTAGAACTAATAATTTTTAGTTTTATTAAAAAAAAATTGCTAGAATTTGAATACTTGTTGGTTGAAATGCATTTTCAAGATCCACGTTCAATATTTTTTTATTATTAGTGGTCGAATAGGATCTCAAATATATCTAGCATAAGATTTTAAAAATAGGAATTTATTTAATCGGAATATAATAAACAACGTCATCATATAAAAGAGAAAGTGATTTGGAAGCTATCTTGATTATAATTTATTTTGAGCAAAAAAATGATTGTTAAAAAAAGGAATCTGTCATATTTCTTTGGCCGTGTAATCTCAAAACCGTATAAAATGAGATCATGTGTATTTTAATTCTCTGCTCTACTCGGGAGATTGCACACGTCCAGCTGTTAATTTAACAATCATATTGTATCTGGTAGCTAATACGCTTTTTGAGAGCGCACAATCGAAATAATTGCGGTTTTTTTTTTGCAGAAACTCCACTGCTTTGAATGACATATGCAATTTGCAGCGAACGGCCGAGGTCAGACCCGCGGCAGCTGGCGCAGTCCACTCTTCGGCGCACTATCCGCTAGTCCATCATCGGCAACACCACTAATTCACAACAATTGGTCTTGGCGCGATTGTCTTCTGCGTTTTGCGTCCGCGGCTATTTTTTCGCCACGCTTTGTTTTCGACGGTTCGATTCCGTTACTCACTGCTGTTTAATGAACTCTTCCACGTCGGGATAAAAAAGATAATTAAAATTTACGGTGGTGGTAGACAAAAAAGAGGAGAAGAGTGGTCGAACTTGACCCGCCGCGGTCAAAAGTCCCGAGTGGCTGGGCCCCGCTTCATCTGCCTTCCTTCCACGCACTAATGGTATTATTAAAACGTCTTCCTAATTACACCTTACATCAATCAGACGTGAAATGCTCCATTCCCCCCTTTTGTTTGGCACCATTCGAACAAATGTACGAAATCATTGCGGCACCGATACCATTCCACATTGTCAGATGTGTTATGAGATGCATAGCCGCATACCAGATACACTTCTGTTTGTTTAGGAGCCTTCTCAACATGTGGCAGCTCTTATTCGACTCATCTATCCACATTTTTATACAACGAATTTAATAAACACCAAGAGAATAGCAGATATATCGACAATTATTTTTTTATATCAGAATTAAATCATATAATTAACAGCGAGTTGCGTTAATCGTCAGAAAATGAGATACAAATAAGTCGCTTATATGCCTAATTTAATAACAACAATTAAATTAAACCAAAACCATTTATTCGGTGTCTATCCATCAGCGCGATCTGCGTAGCGGCAATCTCGAATCAAATCAAAATCATACGATTTTACATTCAATTCACTACGTATAATGCACAGCCGTTCTAATCTCGTACACATTGATCATATGATTTTTTTTAATACGAGAAACCTAAATAAATTACACGCAGAAAAATTTTCTCACCCAGTTTAATCCATCCGACACGGCAAGTACCTAGACAAATTGCTATTTTATTCCTCCATTAAATTAATAACATTTTTTTGCGGATCGCACATTGATTGTTGCGTTTGGCTCTCTTCAATGCGGCCGACGAAACTCCGCCACCGCGCTTTGAGAAGCGCTGGCATGTGTCGGAGACGGCAGGGCCGATATGTGATGACTGCGGTAATGACAGGGCGGCCCGGGCCCTAACCGGAGTGTGCCTAGTTGAAACTGAACCATTACAATATGGCCTCAACAATGGAAATCACTCACAATCGGTGCTAGATTGCTGTTCTAGCTTACAGCCAACAAAAGAGAAAATCCGACTGAAAAAAAATTATATTGAAATAACGATTGACTGACCTATGACCGGCGCATGGATAAATATTCAGTCTCACGCCGGTGGATTAGTATGGAGATTAAAAAGAAAAAAAAACTAAATCTCATCACTCGATTGTGTCTATCGTGCATATCACGCGTCGTGTGCCAATGCGAATGCGAATAAAACGTTAATTACGGCAAAAAATTGTGTGCATTTGAAAAAAATGTGGCCGAAATTAATAAAATGCGTCCGATAACGCGTTCGACGCCGCTATCAATCAATAAATAAATATACAACAAAGATTTTACATGGCCAATAAGTGGGAGCAATATGGGCCCACTCGATGGCGGCGGCCCGCTTTCATCTCTCGCTAGTCACATGTGAATTCAATAAATTCGTAATTAAGGTGCCGTCATCTACCTTCAGTTTGTTCTTGACGCAGTTTACCGACGAGATAGCACCTTTTGTTCGGACACGAGTGAATAAATTAATTCATAATAAAAAAATACACGGTGAATATGTATCAACGTTTTAACGGACAGAGCCGTATTTGCATAATACCATTTTTTAAAACTAATAAAAAATTAAACCTATTGAAAATCATTCAAAATTGTAAAGAAAAGTGACCGATAATTTTTAATACATCGAATGATTTGTATTAACACGGTTATACAAAATATAAACAACAAAAATATCGATCATTAGTGAATGATATTATTTATCAAGATTTTTAACAGAAATTTTCTATTATCTAACTATTTTCCGTATATAAAGAAAAGTGATTGCATAGAAATATAAAACCAATATATTTATTTTATTATTTTAATTATATTTGGACCTCAATTTTTTAATTTTTCTCGATAACTCTTTTAATATAAATCCTACATGTCACAATTTGATTTTAAAATGTGTAAAGAATAAATATTATATATAATCATCGATCTTTATTGTCTACAATTGCGAAAAAAATAAAAACTACAAATATTTAGAAATTGCCGATATTATTTTAATTATATTTGGGACCTCAATATTTTAATTTTTCTCGAAAAACTCCTTTAACATAAATCCTACATGTCATAATTTGATTTTAAAATGTGTCTATAAAAATCTAAAGAATAAATATTATAAATAATCATTGGCGTTTAGTCCGCAAATGCAAAAAAAAATATTAAAAACAATAATATTCGATTCTTTTGCCATGATTTTTCTCGCTCACATCTTGTACGATACGAGAGCTCAGTCTATAGCGAGACATCGCCGAGTGCGCGTGTCATTTATGCGTCATATTGATTAGTTAAAAGATCCAAAATATCAACCAAATCATGAATATTTTTTTTATTCATAGAATAATCTATTTTTGAAAAGGATTCATGGATATCTTGATTTAGAATGCTTGGGGTATATTTTCCATTATAAATAGACCCATTCGGACGACGTGGTTGTTTTCGAGACGCCGTGATGGATCGGTTAAAAAAATTCATAACCACATCAATAAGAACAACGATTCTAACAATGAGCATTATTTAAGATTTTAAAAATATAGAATATGTTTTAATTAAATAGTTTTAATGCTGAAATACTCTTTAGAGTACATTTTAAATTTGTTTTTAATAGTAGTAAGTTATTATTTTTTCAAATAATTTCTTTTACATCATACTATTCATTAGATCAAATTTTCTAAAGAAAATTCTACCGATAATATGGAAATTATTTTGTTTTACGTATCTGTGAATTATTCTTTCGACAGGTATAAATATTTCCTAATTTTTGGATTCGATCTAATAATATTTATTTGGATTATAAAGAATATAAAAAAATATTATTAACATTTTAAATCGATTTTGGACTCAACTGTAAGTTTAATTTCTTTGATATTTATATTATCATAATGATTTATTTTATCCGCATAGGAACTATCTTTATTTAGCTTGATCGATTTTAAATATTATGCATAGGATAATGAATAGAATAAATATAATATTGCATTAAAATACGTGTTTTGCATATTTTTTCAGATAAATCAATGTGCGGCATTATTTCATTTATAATTCAAAGGATTTATCTACACAATTTAATTGATAAAATTGATTTTAAGCTAAGAAATTGATTGTATTGAATATGATTCATTTTTAAAAATGTCCTAAATTTTTTTTATATTAAAAAAAAAGTGTATTTAATTGGAGCAAAATCCGCAGTAATATCTGGTCACTGGTACACGGACGGAGGGAGATTACAAGGATATTGACATTAGGCGGAACAAAAATGTGGGGCACTGCCGGTCGATACAACCTACATACAGAAAAGGGGCGAGTCCCGTTACCATGGGGAAGGAACCCCATCCGAGATTCACACCACTTGAAAAGATTCATCCGATTCAAAATTCTACAATATTAATATACAGCATAAAAAAAATATGTACATGTGATACAGCGCCCGGGGATCAATTGCCGATTTTTAACTCGAGTAGCTTTCCAGTCTATTTGAATTGGGAGAGGTTTATGGCCGCCCCCAAATAAAAGATGTCGGATGCTACTCGACTAACAGAACTTTACGATCCGTTTATGCCCACTCAGCGGAGCAGAACTGCAATCGAATGTCCACACGAGTCATGACAAACGACCCAATCTATATAGAAGAACAACAAAAACACAGGCAATTATTCCGCATTATACTTGCAGATTTGCGAACGCGTATTACCGACACTGTTTAAAAATTTTAATCCGATTTATATATTCGGATATAAAGCCGGATAATAACAATCATAGCATCAAAGAGCGTATTCTGCACAACGATTTATCTCAATCCGCGTATTTGTTACAGTGCGTCTTGCGCCAAATAATAATTTTCGCAGTGTAAAAAAAATAATATTTGCATCAGGTTTCTCGCCTGTCCGTTCATTCATTGTTCCAATTAAAACGGCCATATTTGCACAATTATTTTTACATTGTTAATTTTTGCCAAATATAAAAATATACGCGGAAGTCGCAATTTTATTTAATTCAAATTATATCATATTTTTTTGTTATGTAGAATTTTTATAATAGTTGCGGCTAATTAATATTTTATTGAGGTCAGACCCTCGATCCTCAACAGTAGTATCTTTTGTACGATTCTAAAGACCGTTTGGCATTTATGAAACAATAAAACCGAGGGTGTGTTGTCCGTCCTGAATTATTGGGCCATTCCGTGTTCTCCCAAAGATTTATGACTAATGATTGAAACATTTTCCAGAGTCCAATTCCGCGGCGGTCGGACCCCCGGATAATTATCCGACGATTTTTTGATTTTTATTTCGGAAACGAACACAAAAAAAATAGACACATTTAACGACGCAAGGTGTTTCAATGTCTGCGGTTTTGTACGCTTTAAAACGCAATTTTTCATTGTTTAAACAATATTAATTGTTGGTAAAATTGTTACCGTGTCAAGATTTCGGCTCACATTCCGTTATGCGTAATTTATTAATGTGAAAAGACATGTCCGAACGTTTCATTAATTATAACGCCCGAGTTAGAACTGTATTAAAAAAAATACTACCATTGTTCGAATGATAATTAGACGTTTATTTGCGTTTAATTATAAAAATTAACCGCTAATATAGTTCGCGCCATATAAAATCTACATTTATTATTAAAAATAATTAACAATTATATTTTTCCATAAACCGATAACGCATTTTGATGCGCTCGAGCGACGATACATTTCTCCATACGTGTTATGCTCTCATAATAAAATATAATACAAGACTGTCAACCAATTTTTTTTAAATATTCGCATATTATTTATATCCATTTTTTGCAATATTCACAGTTCATTCACAACGTATGGTGTAACAACGCCGTTCCCATGGCCCATGAACATGGATAGCACCATTTCCGAAGCAATTCTAATGAATAGCTCCGACAATACGGTAGAATTTACAAGCATATTGTAATATGGATACATAAATTTTTGTTGCCACTATTAGCGATGACATGTATTAATTAAAAATCCAGTGCGTACGCATAAATTAACGCATCTCTATGCATAATAAATGTTATATAAACTCGCATAAAAAAATATATAAAATACTTAATTGTCATTTTGAACCGCCAATTATTCCATTACGTCCCGTATATGCGCCGAGTTTTTCCACAATACGACTTATCTTTAATATCTAGCGTTTAATTATACTCCGCCACGTTATTTATTCCGGTATTGTGTGTTAAATAATTTTGCAATATGATAAACATTACCGCAATTACCATTCCGAGTCGCCCATCGAATACAACACACGGAACGTGCATATATCATTGCGGTAATTGAAGGGTTACAAGAAAAAAGCGGCGCAAGAATAATTATTCCATAGAATGTTATAATTCTTATGAATGATATCGCATTTGATTCACGGAATATATTTAGTATCGATCGATCAATGAACTAGCAACTAGAGTATTTTTTTATCGATCACAATCCATTGTGATGTGTACAAAGTCATTATGTTAGTGACGTCTGATGTGAATATCGATTCCAGCTCACTTCTCAGAATCATACTCTAGTCAGAATAAAATGATCAATTCACTGTGATAGATACGAAGAAGGAGAATTTACCAGTTAATTATGTGCGAATCGGAAAATATCAACAGTATTTTTTTTGTGACAAAAATTGATGCTTATTTACAAAAATCTGTTAGAAACGAACACGGATCTTAAAACAAGGCGGAATAATCGAAATTATAGAAGTATTAAACCCTTAAAGTTAGCTAGCTTAGCACTGTTCCGAGGCGATTCCAGTTTATGCTCAGGATTTTATAATTCAGTTTCAAGATATATTAATTTTTCTAAAAAAATTCATAGAAAAAAGAAAACGAGCAGGTTTAACTGATACACTATCTATTAAATCATTCGATGGATGTATAATGATGTTTTCGATTAAATAAATAATTAAAAAAATAGCCACTAAAGATATGCGACAAATATCAGAGCCACTCAATCGAGCAGCATCTTGTCAACTGAACAAATGACAATGAAAGAACTGTTAGATGACGCAATAACAAAAAGCTTGTTGACGTGTGAACAAAAAGTTTAAAATGATATATATTCTCATGTCCGTATTAAAAAAAATTAATGATATTATTTGAAAATGAAGGTTAACGTGGGTAGTATATAAATGTCTGATAATACATCCAACGAATGTGGAAGCTGAACGTAATTTTTCAGCAGTAAGCTGGTATCAAGAATTATATCCAGATTAAATAACGAAATACTTCATGCTTTGACATTATTTCAGACATATCATTCTGAATAAGGTTTTAATTATTTGATATATTTTATTTTGGGCCATTATTTATTTCTAAAATTGAACGCGACCAATATTAACAATAATTGTTTTATAAATGACTATGGATTAGATTTTCTTCTAGCAACGGAACGGCTTTAAAACAAACATCAATTTATTCTATAATTAATTGAGTCGCATCGAAAATCGTATTTACGAGTACTTTTTTTTTTTTGCTTTAATCAATTGAAAATTTAGGTCCACTTTGTCCGAAACTCGACTACCGGCGACTACCGATCCCCATTGTCCGGACGAGATGAGAAAAAAAAATGTTATCATCATTCCGTTCTGCGGGGTCTCCGACAGAGCTGACCGGCCGTCTATCGGTTGCCCGTTTATTATTGAGCTGTCACAGCTAAAAAATCAATATTCTACGTGTTCGCATCATAACAACACCCATGGAAGACGCTTCAACCGCGCTTCAACGGGCCGCGCTCGTCTAATAAGGCCGGTTGGAATCGTTTTTTTATGGAGGGAATCGTCCGCGACGACGCATCGACGCGTTCGAACGTTCCGCCTGGTTTTCGTCGGAGCGCATTCTTATCGGGGCGTTTTTCCGATTTTCTCGGGCTTTTCCGGATTGGCCGCCGCGCAGACATGCGCCCGGAGCGGCCGCCGCTCCCGAATTGAACAGTCGTCCCGTTACGATTGTGCCGACGGACGAATGAATGAATGAACGCCCCTCCCACATTTGTCAACGCCGTTCCGTCTCTCTCTCCGTTTCCGTTCCGAATCCGAATGCGTCGGCAACGGAATCCGACGCACTTGTTGCGTGCGGACCCGGGAGAAATGCAACCCCATTCAACATCCCGACGTCCCATTCACAAACGTTTCGCGACAGAGCGGCTCAAGGTCGCCCGCCCTCGGATTTTCCCCCGGAAAAGAAAATAAAATTCTCCGCCGATCGACAAAATTTTATAATCGCCGATATATTCATTGAACGGACGATAAATTAATATTCTCCTTGGTTTAATCGTCGGAGATCCGACGCGATTGGTTTATATCGTCGATATATTCAATGCGACGCGGATAATAAAATATGTCGCGTTTCTAGAATATAATATACAGGATAATACGTCGGCGGATATAAATTAGGATATGTTATTGACGTCGTTATCCTCAGAACGAAGCGAGGTTCCCGTTTAATATTTAAACAAGTATTAAAATTAATCGCGCATAGATTTTTCGTTATAATTCGCGATAGATAAATTTGACGAAACGTGAAATTCGTCGCCGCCGACGGCCGCGCGACGGACGCTTTTCGATCCGTCGTCTCCGGCGGACGATCGGCGGCGTCGCGGGATATGTTCGTTCGTTCGTTTCGGGCTGACGTTTGGTCGAGGAGGCGAACGAACGAATTGACGGGGTTTTCGACGAATTGCGGGAGGACATAAACGAATCGCGAAAACGTGCGCCGGGCCGCGAGCGGGGCGCGGCGGGCGCGCACGTACCTGGCCGTGGTGCAGTCCCGGTACAGCACGTCGAAGTCCTTGCAGGAGAGCAGCTTGCAGCGGTTGACGCCCGGCTGGATGGCGCCGAGGCCTCGCAGGATCCGCACTTGCTCCACGTTGCACACGAGCGGCACGATGTCGAGCCGCTTCAGCTTGGTGTAGACCGTGTGCAGGCCGCCGACCAGGTGCTTGAGGAAGAGCTCGAAGGCCTGCGGCAGGCAGAGCATGGTCTCGCCCTGGATGATGAAGGCGGCGACCTTTTGGCCGCGGTAGTCGACGAGCTTGCACTCGTTGGCGGCCGGGTCGGAGGAGGAGATGGGCGGCGGGCTGTTGTAGGAGCGCGGCGGGCCGTGGTGGTGCGCGGCCGCCATGAGCTCGAGCGGGCTGGCGTGGTGCATCATCTGCAGCGAGCCCAGCAGCCCCAGGCCGGGCGGCGCCAGGTGCGGCAGGCGCGGCGGCAGCAGCCCCTGGCCGAGGCCCTGGCCGGCCGGACTCAGCGGCACGAGCGCCATGGGCGAGCGGCGCGGCGAGCGATGGAAGCCAGCGCCCGCGAGCTGAAACGCTCGCTGCCGCTGGACGCGGAGTCCCCGGCGGCCTCCATGCGAGGGCGATGCGAGGGCGAGGCGAGGACGAGACGAGGGCGAGGCGAACGAACTGGTGCGAACCGACGAGCGAACTGGGGTCGACTGGCGCGACTGCAGCGCGCGCCGCCCGCGATGCCAATAAATAAAAAGCGGCCGCGATCCGGGCGGCGGGCCCGGCCCGGCGCGCAGCCACCGCGTCGCGATTAACCCGTCGCCGGGCGGCCCCCGACCATTGGCCGGCGCGCCGCCAGGCCCCGCCTTTTTTCGTTGCGCTCTGCCTTTGCCGCCGAAGAAGGAACGTTATTTCTTTTATGATCGTCCGGGCGGTGCGCCCCGATCCGGCCGCCCCGCCCGCCCTCCTCCGCGCCCCCCCAAAAGCGCAAGTTGTGACGTATCGACGAAGAATGTCACCCCCGCGGTCGATATCGGCGCCTATGCAATCGCCTCCGCGCACTTTTCCCGTAAACAAATACGACCGTCGACCCCGCGACTAATTTTGTCTAATTCGCCGAAGTTCCCTTCGCGGCGGCGATCGAACGAATCGTTCGCGGCCGCCCCCCGAACTTTCGCGCGGCAACCGAGGCTCGCGAGCGATCAATCGAAGAGTCTTCCGACGATCGACCGCCTCCGCTCTCTCCGTCGCGGCCCGCTATCGAAAAATCGACAAAAATTTATCGCCGCATCAAAAAAAATAAGAAAATTTAATGTTTTTAAATTTTTTAAAAATTAATCTTAATCGAACGTTTTTAGAAAATAATAAATTACATTAAGAAGAGATAAAAAAGTCAAATACCATCTCCCTATACATGTACATTGATAAAATATGGGAGATTTTGAGGATTTAAATAATTAATTGATTCATTGTATTATATCACATTTTTTAATGCGCTTGTAAATAATTTCATTTGTTTATTTTTATTGTCCTTCTCCTACATATTAACACTTTACCGCACGATTTCGCCTAAAATTTACGCCTGATACTTACGTGATCGTAAACATTTTAGAGAACTGAATCTCAAAAAAAATATTTTATCTAAAAAAAATGATTAAATGTTCATCCTTTGATATTTTTATTGTTTCATAATCTAAATTATGCGTAGATAGCGGTAGATAACAGTTGGCTGAGACAAGACGCCAACGTGGCGTAAGCGGATGTTAAAGTGTTTATATACAATATATGTACTATTTTGAAAATAAAAATAATATTTTATAAAGTTTTGGATGGTTTTTACAGTTTTTACGTTTATTTAAAAATTAAAAATGATCCATATAATTACCTTTCTAGAAATCTCTTAATCCAGAGCTTCTCAAAGGGCGATCACCACAAATTCATTATTAAATTTGTGTATGTCAATTGTGAAAAAAAAATATTTGACGAAAATTGTTAATTAAACAGTTTCAATCGTCACATTCGATTATTACGAATTAGGAAATATATAATTTTGTCCGAGGTTTTTTTTATCGAGATAAATACAATGACTTTAAAATTATTAGGGCGGGTTAAAAGTTTGTCCGACAAAATTATGCGTATATTATTAAAAATATTGATTTTAATACTGTTACTAAAATATCATTATTTATAAATATTTTTTATTAAAATCGCAAAGCGATTAAATATCATTATTGTTTTATATATATAAACTATAAGTCCCCTTTCCATCGTTTCTGAGGAACATGATCATATGCAGGATTCCCATTATGGAGGACCATGGGCATGGTTTTCATGGGAATAATATGACGGATATTTTATAAATATAAATATAGTGAAACCCCATTTTTACGTGCCCGTACCGTAATTTACGTTTTCCTGCTATTTGCGTTCAATTTTTTTTTTCACTGTCATACTAAACAAACGCATTTTCATATATTACTTCATTATTTCATTAAATTGGCGTTCGATAGAATCAAATAAAATTCAATTCTCCGAGTCTAAAATTATCTAATGATTTTTTTTATAACGCTAATTAAGATAATTATTTAAAAAATAACATAAACGTATTTATTCGATATGTTTTTATTTAAGTCTACCTTTTCAATATACATATATTTGCTTCTATATAAATTTCTTTATGGATCATTTTAAAGACGTTATATTTTAATACGGACCGTTTTAATTATAAATATATTCGAAACAAAATATTTTGATAGAAACGATAATAACGGAAATATAATAGAACAAATATAACTTTTATTTAACCAATATGCGGGGAGAAGAGAGATAGACTTCAGCCCGAAGCGTCAAAATTGCTGGGAGCGCCGTAGACGCGCCCGGCGTCGTATTATATTATTTTGCGAAAAACTTTTCTCTAAAAATTAAACTGCACAGAATCGTTATCTAATTATAAATTAGTTAAAAAAAATTTTTTTTTAAAAATCTTAATTGAGAGATCCACTATAACCCATATAATGTCCGATTCATGCAGCTGTCGTAAATAATTTATACGTTGATAAATTAATTAATAACATTATAATCTAAAGATTAATGTATTTCATTAAATATGAATTCCGTTTTAAATGCCTTAATTGCGATACAGTCAGTTCTCGACTTATGCGATTAATTAGTTCCGAAGGTTTTCGCATAAGTCGAAAAATCGCGATGGAAGTAAAATAGATCTATGTATATATACACTCAAGAAAATATTATTTATTGCACAAATTTATTTTACGAACTACTTCACTTCAATTATCGGTCCAGTGTTAATTGGCTTTTATCCCTTTTCTTTTGTTCATAAATTAAAGTGTAGCATCCAATATTATTATTAATTAATATTATTCACTGCTTTTGTAACTTTCGCGATTTTTAATAGTCAAAATTACATAAGTCGAAATCGCATAAGTCGATGACTGACTGTATATCGCATTTCGGTAGTCAGTATAATTTTGAATCAATGTAAAATGAGCTATAAAGTGATTTGACATCGAGAAATCTACGAGCATGACTGTGAAATATGTAACGAGGATCGTAAAATATTACAAGCCGATCGTTATCACCTCGACGTGTATACAAATTGTTGCAGCATCGCGAGTATGAGATAGAAAAAAATAAATTTCCATATATTGCAGCTTGTATACCTCGACCTTGAATTGTTCACCCCTTTGGGTGACCGTAGCCCGGCGGTGGACCCCCGGCAGCCCAATTGATATCGGGGTGATGAACCCCGCCGGCCCGGCAGCTCGCCGCTTTTTAGGGGTAGCGCCGGCTTTTCCGCTTAATTATGAACGACACTAGGAGAAACGCGAATAAAAATGTACTTAAACGCGCGCCGCAATTAAATATTAAAATTTTCATAATTTTCCGCTAGGCGGCCTATAAAAATTTATGAAGAAGGGTGAAAATTACCGCGGCGACTCATCTAAACCGGCACGGCGCACAGTGGGGCCGACCATGAAATCTAATGCCAAAAATCTGTAACTTATTTTCTATTTAAACTAGTATTATGAAATTTGTAATTCATATTGGAATATATATATATAGACCCGGTATGGTTTGAAGACGTATAAATTCTGATTGACGTTGGTCAATAGAGAGGTGAAGTGGAGGTTGACGACCTTCATTTCACAAAAAAATAATTGTCAAAAATATAAGATGGGAAGCGAGCAGCAGCGCTCTTCAGTATAAAAAAAACACTGCGGTGCAGAAGGCAACGCGAAACCACTGCACTATAATTCCCATAAAAACCATGTCCATGGTCCTCCATAAGAGGAATCATGCACATGGTCACGTTCCTCAGAAATGAGGAAAAGAGGATTAATAGTTAACATAAAAAAAATATGCCATAATATTCTATATAATTTTGTATATTAAATTACCAGTATTATGTATTAAGTCGAGTGTTGTCGCGTGAGATTTTACGGAGCTAAGAGGAACCAGGCCGCTATCCAGGCCAATTCGGTGATGTATGTGCTACAGGAAGTGCTCGTAGCACCCAATCAGACCGTGAATTAAATACGAATTGGCCCTAGCCTCGTCTTATTATTATTGTTACTTCGACTATAAATAAGTCTCTATTCGAAGAGACAAGATAACCTGGAGGACGATCGCCATAGTCCTGGCATCAAGATTGGGATAGACGTGTCTCAGCTGGAGATCGCATAGTGTCCTCCAGGTGGCAAAGACCCGAAAAGACTACGCTTTCGTCTGATAAGAAAATGGCAGGAGCGCTGGGACGAGACTCCAAACGGAAATGGACCAAAAACCGAATCGGGAAAGAGGCTAGCACGGAATGCCACGAATGCGGAGAAGCGCTGGATACCACTGAGGACACTCTACTACATTGTCCAAGCTTCATTGAAGCTTGAAAAAGCCTAGGAGGAAAGACGGTAACCATCGAAGCCGCACAAAATCTCCTCGGCACAAGAAGAAGAACATGAGTCGCCATCCACGCTCTGCCGATAGTAATGCTCTACCAAAGATGAAGCTGGCTACCGGCGACGATCGCCAAACAAATTAGCCGACAGCAAGGATAACGGGATACCTGACAAAGATCAATACCAAGAAGGACGTGAGGTAAAATTTTTACCCGAAAGTCAGCCACCATCATGCTGAATATCTAACGACAATACCATGGTGGTGGTCGGAGCTGGAGGAGGGGTTTCAGAAATCAGAAATTAAAAATCCAGCACTATCTCCTGAACGGAGGTGTTTATTGAAGATCTCCCGTCCTCCAACAGAAAAAAACAGTTGGCAAAGACCCTCCTCAGGGTTAGAAGGCCACTTATATAATAAATAAATAAATAAAAATATTTAACTTAAAACATATATTTTTTTAATAAATAATATACATAATTAAAATACAGTATTACATTATACTATGAAAAAAAGTTTTAAAACTACGCGAATTCTTTATGTATTTTCTTGATTGTGATAATCTATTTTTTTGTGATCCTTATTGCGAGACTCTTCAGCATCTTCTGATAGTTGACCAATAAACAATACTGCATTATGCTTTTGGATACTTTATTCATGAATAAGTATTTTGTGGAAAGATAAAGTCTTGCAGTCTCGAGGGCATATTCTCCAATCCATTGTTGATTTATTTTTATTCCTGATGACAATGTTTGAAGAATGTAAATTCTTTATCAATAATCGTTATCTCTAGAGTTTGGGTCGAATTTTCAAAAAATATTTCCATCATTGCTATTTCCAGAGTTTGTAGGGGTTTTGTCGAGAGTGATAATTTACAATCACTGCTTTACATTATCCGAGCGTTAGGTCTCTGCGTTCAAAATGGGATTACTCAAAAAGTGCATAAAAGTTGCAGGATTTCTTTAATGCCCTTATTAATGCATATATTTTCTCTCTATTAGCATAATTACTTTTATTCGAACGAGCCATGCTAATATTTAAAAATTTAGTCAAAGTTAACATAAATATATTTGTAAAGTTTCTTCAAATATGGATAATATACAACTTTAACTGATTTTTTTTAAAATAGTTTTGAAAATATATATTATACGCTTTAATATTATATATACAATATTAATATGCAATCACAAACTGTAAAGATATACTCGATTGAATTGGATACCACGATAATATTTCAATTGGATTTTTTGATAATGGTCAATTTTACATCTTTATTCTACCAAATATAGTAAACTAATATTATTAAAAAAAAACAGTCACATATTAAACTTCAATGTTTTATCTATTATTTGCCATTTTTTTTCTAGAATCGAATTTTCTTAAAAAATATTTTTGGCAGTAGAATTCATGTTCCATCCCATAGTGCGGCGGTGGCGACATCATAAAATATTCTGACGATTCCGCGTTAATTTTATTTTTTTCAACGCGTCCGAAATAAATAATACGCAACCTCGAAAAAAATGGCCATCGAAGAATTCGCGAGAGAGGGAAACTGGAAGCCGAGCGAGTCCATATTGATCTCAGACGGTCAGCGATTTCGCACCGAGCCCCGTCTGCTCGCACAGCCCAAGGCAAGGTTAAGCAACGACGCCGGGGTCGACAACATTTTATCTATACAAACAAATCCCATTCGGATGACATCGATCACCGCGGCCAATTACAGTATTCAAATTTTCAAAACCGATAAAATACGTCGGGGAAGACGCTCCGCTGCCGATGACTAATGTCTCTATCCGCGAAAGATTAAAGGGACTGGTTTGTGCTCCGATTTGATATATGCGAAAAATAAATTGACATATTTATGAATCTCGCAATGTCCGCACGCGCGTATACGTGTGTCCTAATTGAATGAAGATGTTTTTATTTATTGCAGATTTTCTCTGCGAGGAGATTCGATCGACGTAGGCGTCCGTTGTAGGCACAGGTGTAGAGGGCACGTTAAACAAAGTGGCTAGCAGATAGGAGAAGAGTGCTATTGTTGGCCGCGAGCGACTGTTCCTGGCTACCATACCTGCCATATTTTTTAATCAAGCCCTCATAACTTTATACCGCAGGTATCGACAACAATTGCTCGCTTACACGCCTAAGAAATTTATAAGATAACAAACACTGCAATATTTTTTCTGAATACGCAATAAAAATCTGAGATAAGATCAGTTCGAGATAACATTATTAGAAAACAAAGTATATCACAGAAATATTTTTTATGAACTAAAGATAATGAAGACAACTGCCACCAGTGATGCGGTGAGGCCGGATCTCGCGGGATCGACGACCCGGCACTCTTTTGGGCCCGGGACGTCGTATCAAGTATATACAATTTGCAACCCGGTTCGTGTTCTATATTTAAAAAATACAGAATTTGTAAAAATATTTTTATTAAATCTAACAAATTAACACTTTATGAGCCTCAAGGTTTTACATCAAACCTAGCCTGGGGGTCGCATGGTTTCATGTAATGATAATGTTTACCAAGCACGTGTAGAATCCATCTGTTGTCGTTCATACCACCAAGGCCAAAATGGAAAAAAAAATGCTATGGAAAAAAGTATGGCTCACGTACGGCAAGGCGGAATCTATTCTATTAACGGCTTTCTTGGCTACAAAATCACGCCAAAAGGCGTGAACGGCTCATAAAGTGTTAATATACTAAAAAAATATTTACTCAATAACTATGGCCAATGTTTTCAATATTTTTTTAAATAAATAGTAAAACTTTCGGGATACAAATAAATTATGTAGGCAAAAATCCTTCAATTACACGGTAGATACGGTCCTAATAAATCACCGTGAAATAAAACAGGTCTTATCGACTTTTCGTTGATTTTTTTTTTAATTTGTATCTACGCAATGTCTAATTTCTCGTTGAATCAGTAAATCTCAATCTTTATCAGGGTTATGATTAAGTAAATGAGTTTCTAATATTGCCTTGAACCCTGATATAGAGCGACGTGTACGGCGGTTCCACTTATAGTGCGGCATTCTAGAGCGTCGTTTTCTACAAAACGCTATATCAAAATACATATTTCGATAATATAATACATTGCAGCATGAAATGAAGGGCAATGCCTTGCGCTTTTGATGTCACTTGAAGCTAAATTAGGAATATAAATAAAATCTTTTACAGATTATTTACATCAAAAACCCATTTTCTATTGAATTTTCTATTGAAAAGGGGACAATTTGATTTGAAAAAAGGTATTTTTAATTTGCAAAAGGAGGTTTTTGATTTGTAAAAGGATGTATTTGATTTGCAAAAGGGTGTATTTGACGTAAAAAACCTGTATCAATTTATAAATTTCAAATATATGCAAAATCAGGCCAAAACAGAAACCGTGTTAAAACGAAATCGTGTAAATCAAAGATGTTTAAAAAATTATTTCATTAATGATTTTCGTGGCACATATAAGATGAACTCACTGCTCATCAGTTGAAAATCATTGCTTTGACTTAGCCTAGTTTATCCTGAACATATGTAGCATTAAAAGAAATACTATTAAATATCAATAGTTTTTAAACAATTGTTGCACCCAAGGCTGTAAAATTTAAGAAAGTACTAAAAGCATTCTACAGCCTATAGGTTAAGGCAGAGGTTCCCAATCTTTATCGGTTTACGGCTCCTTAAAAACATCAGATTTTTTTCAAAATTTTTGACCTTCTTGAGAAATCAACATACGCAAAAATTTCGAGAATTGTAAATTCCAAAAAAATTGTCGAATTGTTTAATTGAATATTTCGCGGCGTCCTTATGACGACACCGCGGCTCCCCAGGGAGCCGCGGATCACACTTTGGTAAACAATGGGTTAAGAGATATCATAGGTGACCGCAATCATGATTCCGTAGATTCTAGAGAACTATGCGGAGCCTAGGCCGTTTTCCGTGCTGATTCGGTGACAGATATGCTACTGGAGGTTCCCGTAGCATTCGATCAGACGGTAAATTCAATACGATTTGGCACTACCCACGTCCGATTATTATTGTTACAATCCTATAAGCTCGACTCCGGAGCTTATAGCTTGCGACCTGGCCCATATTCGAAGAGCCTATTTAACCTGGAGGACCTCGGGGCTGAGATGAACGCGTCTCTGCTGGTGCTTGGGAAGTGAATAGAAGCGCAGGATTGCGTTGTGTCCTACAGTTGGCAAAGATCCGTTCGGATTAGAAAGCCATTTAAATAATAAGTATTGTTAGAAGAGATAATCAAGATTATTGTACAATTTTCTAATCAACTTAATCTGGAAGTTGACAACAAAGACGTAATTCAACTTTTGGGAAATGATGCTGAAAAACTCACAAACCCAGGCTTGATTAAGATTGGAAAGAATGAGTTACAGAAAAAAAAGATACTAAAACAATCGAAGAACTACTAAAAAAATATGCTTTTACCCAGATAAGTGATGGAATAAAGATAAAATTAAATAAAATATGGACTCAAGACACCGATAGATCTTCCAAAATATGCCATCTTATTCAGCATGCACCAGCTTGTTTTTATATAAAATAATCTGGACTCGACCAAAAATAAATATAACACAGAGATGATGCAAACACTTCAGAATGATTGTAATAAAAATATATGTTAAATTTTAAAACAAATCGATGTAAGCTTTATTCTTTTTTTATACGATATTTTTTAAGACGATAACTCAAAAAATCATATAATATATCTATTGCATATTTTAAAACGCGGTAGCAAGCGAAACGTACATATTCATTGTGCAAAAGAAGAATCAAGTATATGTGACTTACGAGGAAGGCCCGTGACTGCTTGCAGCTAAAGACAATTAGTGTTAAAACAGTAAATTGCATACGGACGCCTTCTGGATTTATGCATATCGCTCCTTATTCATAATTGACACTCGAAACGCATCTCTTTTTGCGAAAATAAATACCATATGGCAATATGTAACAATTTGTAAAATGCAAAGTCGTATGCATTGTTTTTGAAGGCGCGAAAGAACCGAGCTTATAAAGCAGGGCGTAAATCATTCGATGGCTGGGAGGTGCGTGTGGACACGTCTTCATCGCCAACACCTCCGCAAGTCCTTAACATTTAGGTTTATCATCCTTATCTCCGCATGTTTGCATTCCCATCTAGCGCTCGTAAATTCGTGCACTAATGAAGAAGCGCATTCGTATCGGTGACGCTGTTAATTTGTTATGCCCAACGTGATATGGCATGTCTGCTAATTGCTCGAAGAATTAATCGATTTTTTTTATACTAATTCGTTAATAAATTGGTTTTGCGAGAAGATAGATATGCGCTTCCTAGAGACAATCGCGGCGGATGGTGGTGGGGTGTTGGCCGCCTCAGGGACGCAATTACATTTGGCCATTTATACTGAATGAGCGGACAGTGACCGCGAAACAAAATAAATACATTTCCATTTGTTGTTCAAACGGACGCGGGTCAGACCCCGAATTATTAATCGGGCCGTGCCCCCGCTCGGGCGCCCGGGGCCCCCAGCAGCCCCGCACTAATAAAAATATCATATTTCTTCCCTCCAATCATCCCAATGCAAATGAATTGCTTTTGTTGCCCTTGTTCCACTCTAAATCACCACCGCATTGTGAGAGTGGGTCCAGTTCATCAACGACCACACGATTCATAACTCGACGGCAACAAACAATGTGGTGAAATCGTATATCGATCCGATATCACTGCCGAGAGTAAATGGCTCGCGTTTAATTGGCCGGCTATTGATTTTTGCAATATAGAAAATTGCTCACGAAATCACAGTTAAAACGTTTTATATCGGGCCTTATTGGTTTTTCATACTTTGGGTCTAAGTCACTGGATAAGGGGGTCCAAGTCGACGTTATCTATAACGACTTTGAAAAAGCGTTTGATAAAGTCGATCATGCTAGAATCATTTGGGACCAAAATAGTTTTGGCTTTTCGGTTAATCTCGTACGTTTCTCCTCGAGTTACCTTACAGAGAGGAAACAATATGTGACACACGACTCCCAAGCGTCGTATGCTTACTATACACCTTCCGGCATTCCACAGGGGTCAAATTTAGGACCTTTATTATTTGTCTTATTTATAAATGATATTCATCTGGTCCTTCATTGTAAATTTTCAATTTTCGCAGATGATTTAAAAAAATTTCGATTCTTTGCGCGATTGATCAATATTAAATCGTCTTCCATTAAGTATTGGAGAATGTCAAACAATGACATTTTCTAGATCAAAGGAGCCCATCATCTTTAATTACAGACTTAGGAACGTAACTCTTTCTAAGCAATCGTCTGTTAAAGATCTGGGTATTTTGTTTGATTCTAAGTTAAAATTTAGTTTACATGTATCAGACGTGTGTATGAGGTCATAAAGAATGTTGGGCTTCGTCTTGAGAAATTCTCATCACATACGTAGCACCTTAGTCATACGAGTGCTATACGATGCATTGGTTCGGTGCTTGCTTGGAATCAGGTTCCATTATATGGGCGCCTTATGCCGCCTCGAATTCCCTCAGATTAGAGAAGATATAGAAGAACTTTCTTAATTATCTCTACATGAGGGAGTTTGGATTCTACCCAAGTTTATACCTCAGTGCATGGTTACAGGGCTACCTGGGGTATGTAACTATCGAAAAAAGAAGGTCGATTTACTTGGCAAAGCACTTCTTCGAGGACTTGGTTGGCGAAGTACATAACCCCCTTTTTCTTCCGCCAAATGCGAGGACAGGTACTCTCAAAAACTCTCCGGTAACCAGAGCTATTACTCTGTTCAACCACTAGGCCGAATATGTAGATATATATGATGTGAAATATAGCCGTTTTGTAGAGAGTTTATTTGGGTTTTTATAATTCTTTTCTTTATTTTATTGTTATATTTACGTTTTTCCCTTTTCATTTTGTTATTATGTTTTATGCGTGATTGGTGACCTGGGTTATTCTGTAATGCCAATCACGCATTGTCTTTAAAGTAAATAAATAAATATCCGTACAAAGAAAACATCTTATATCACTCTGAGATGTTTTGTGTCCTTCGTCTCAGTCTTTCAAGGCGCGAGCTTCAGAAGAAACACCTCTTAGTATCTCCGTCACCAACGATGGTGAAGAGACATGATTTTATCGGGTTAGGTTGACATAAAAACATATACAGTGAAACCCCGTTTTACGTTTTTGAAGGGACCGATAAAAAAAACGTAATTAGAGGAAAAACGTAGATAATAATCACGAAAATCCGTTTCGCATATATTTTTGTGCTAGTTTTTTTTCGTTTAGAGAGTTGAACTTCGAGGCCCTGTGAATTTTAGAGGCCCAAGGCGCGCGCCAATTGCGCTAAAAGGTAAATCCGTCACTGGTCTACGTTTGGTAGGTTTTTTTTTGCTAGTAAAGTAGCTTTTAAGGCACTGAATATACCTCATAGCATCCTCTTTTCTTGGAATAGGATAGATTAAGTTTACTTCACCAGACAATTCTCCATCGGATAAGTTTTACGCGTTGGGACTGTCCACTATATCATAAACTTATCCATAACTTAAAATATATAGATAAGTTTGGGTAGGAATTTGTTCCCAGCCATCAATAGCATTGTGCGTCATAATATCTTCTCTCAATCTCTCATCTCCTTGTTTCTTAACGATTCCAGATTTTCGAAAACAATTTTTGATGAGATGAAAATTATATTTTATTATAATATGTAAAGACATAAATATCGCGATTTCTTCTTAGTCCCCCTAATATTTAAATAAAATGTATTATGTAATTTGACCAAAAAATAGGAAACCTTACTAAAAATATACTTTATTAATTCAATAATATGAATTTTGTCTAATTCAAAATAGTTTTTATGATAAATAATCATTTATAATCTTATAGAACACACTTTTCATGAATTTGGAAAAAGTAGCATAGAGTTATTTTGAGCTAATAAGGATACTGAAGCATCATAGCGATGTTGTTTTTGTCCAAAATACTTTCAATTTAACCAATTAGACTTATAAAGCTCGCCAAATTCATATATTCTACCTTTTTTTTTATTAATTCTTGTACATACATATATTCAATAGTAATGTTTATCTATGAATTTTATTAAATGTTACGCATCTATAAGGTTTTATACAAACTGAATAAATTATTTATTATATTAAAGTTTTGACGATCGTATAAATAAAGCCGTTTCATCTCGCGGAGGACAAGGAGCAGTTTGCCAATAAAATTCATGCCATGTAGACAGACGCCTACAGACGCAAAGGCACATGAATAAAAAGATATTTCCATGGATGAGAAAAATATGTTCTGTCTCCTCATAGATTTTAGCCACAGATTTTAGTATTCAGTGTCGAGTTTTATATTGCAATATATTTTTTATAATTCATAGTAATTTTCAAACTGCATTTTTTTACATTTTTTTTAATATATTTCTTCGCTGAACGAATTTTATTTCATGTGATCAATAACTCGGTCCTCTTAATTTTAATTAGGACGATATAACACTCTCCTGACACTGAAATATTACTCGATTATTTCTAATCTTTAAATATTGATATACATTTTTTCATAACTCTTGTATTATTAAATAATATTTTATTCTTTTAATATTTTTATTTGTGCAATATTTATTAATATTTAATATTCAATCAAAATATTGCTATTATTGTAATTTTAATACAAACGTTCTTTACAGTGATAATTAATTTGCAATATTTTATTTATATTATTGTTAAATTTACATATTATTCAATATCTTATTTCTTATGGATTATATAATTAGAATTTTATTCAGAATGTTAATTCTGTATTGATGATGTTGAAACACGATCTGGGTTGCAAATTATGTACAGGGGTCGCAAATTAAATAATAAAATCAGACTCAACTCATATAAATACATACATCTTAAATAAAACCTCGGAAAAATTGATTTCTTTGAAATTAGCAAATATATAAGTTATTAAATAGATAGGTTAACCTTTCTGAGATTTTTTTATATTACGCCCTAATTTGTAAAAAATCTTTAGTCGAAGAAATATTTAAGAATCATATGTGAAATCCTTATCTAAAAATAATATATATATATTATTAAGGTAGATTTCCATATGAATCTCTAAGTGAAACAAATATTAGACGATTAAAAATAAATAGAATCCTTGTCATTACATTTTTTAATTCGATTTTAAATTGTTCAATTTCAAACCTATCCCAATACCATGAACAACTGAGAGCTTAAAAGTATCACAATTAATTCTTACCTAATTTACAATTATACCCAGGAAAAATTAGGGAAAAAAAAGAAAATGGAATTCAAATTAAGCTCGCACTCTTTTAGTTCACTAACCTTATTCTTTATATCTAAATATATATAAATAATAATAAAATATAACATCCGATGTGATCTCAGTTGAAAAGAAAAAGATTCTCAACACCCATGGATACATGAATCAAGGAGAAAAAAAAATAGTAGTAGCTAATTATCATCTTGCAGTTACAGTTTTGATTAGTTACTTTTATTAGACCGAAATTTTGTCTTAATTTAATTATAACAATAATAATTATAATAATTGGTACTTTAATCTCAGAGCGAAAATTTTTCAGTTATGAATGATTTTACTCAGCTTTGCCCTACTACTAGTTTAATACTAAATTTTATTATTTTTTTTACATACAATATCCAAAATTAGACTGGAGCCATCGACTGTATCTGCCAATAAAAAAACGAGCGAGCATTTTCCATTGTACACACAGCCAACATTAAAATTGTATAAAATGCTACCCACTCGAGAATTCCACAATCGACAATAGTATGATTATGGTTGCCAATATTTGTCGTGAAATATTCGCCACGGCACCGCTTTAAAACGGCCAATTAATTAATAGAACAAACAAACACACACACACATTCGCAGGACCCACTTGGGCATATTCGAAATATGGACGGGGATATGCATTTCATTGCACCGCTGCATACACCCTATATCCCTTGTAAACGACTACTATTTGCTACTACGCACGGCACTACCCTTGGGCTACTACCGGGGTAACAAGAGCCAGCTAGTCATCGACGGCCAATTTTGCAGTTGCCCACAATCATTCAAATTTCAGTTACCCGCCTAATTACATCAATATCCGATTACGATCTCGAATCATTATATTACTACTATTGGTATAAATTCTAGAATAAAATATAACAATGCATTCCAATTTTGATAAAAATGCTTATATTCCATGTGTAATATTTTATGCTATGAACTATGGAAGTTTCTGCGGAAATACATCTGCTACCCCACCCGGTATAGAATGTAGCTCTCGGCTTAAACTCATTTCCAAAACAAATATAGGAGAAAATTCCGACAGGTTTGATAACCTAATGAATAATATGCAATATTGAACGTTCCCTCGTATTGCACAAAGGTGCACTCGGTGACAAAGTGCAGGCGGCTACAACTCAAACTGCATAGCAAGTATGCAGCGGGACAGTGGACGCACACTGCAGTATTAGTTTTATATAAGGTTGTGTCACAAATAACTTATTTTATCATACTTTTGCTTTAAACAAATAATAATAATCTATTATGTATTCACCATTGTTAAATATACTCTTCTCTCATCTTATTGTAAACTAATCGATCTCCTCCTCATAAAATTCGCTGGATTTGGACTGAAAGAAAGTATCGAGGGCCTGATTTACTTGCTCATCATTAATGAAAGTTTTTTCATTCAAAAACTTCTGTAAGGAATAAAAAAGATGGTAATCCGTAGGAGCAAAATCTGAGGAGTAGAATGGATGTGGCAAAACAGACCAGCTTAGTCCCAGATTTTTTTTTTGAGTCACGTTTGCCGTGTGTGGTCTGGCGTTAATACAGGATAACGCCTTTCTGATTGGCGACTGCTGGACGCTTTTCCAGTAGTTTTTTATGAACACTTTAGAGCTGCTGAACGTATGTATCGGCAGTAATCGTTACGTTGCGCTTCATCAGCTCGTGGTGGATTATTCCTCGACGATCTCACCATACACAGAATAAAGTTTTCTTGCCATGAATATTGGCTTTAGGGTCCCGTAGGGGTAGGGATTAATCATTATCCAACCATTGTCTGTTGCGGACAATATTTTCATTAGTTTCCTGTTATTATCCTGTCCAAAAAAGGGTCGGTTTTTTGCCGTGAGAGGAGAATTGTGGCAATAGATATTCTGTCTGACTTATTTCGACCACTGAAATTATGTGGTATCCATATGCCTAACTTGCTGACTTTCCACAAATTTTCCAGACGGCGATAAACCGTAGATTGTGACGTATTGAGTCTCTCTGCTAACTTCCTTGTTGTTTGACGTGGATTTCGTTCTTATATCGCATTTAAAATGTCGTCATCGAAGTCGGAAAGGTGACCCGCCCTTGGTTCATCTTTCAAAGACTCATCTCAGGAACGAAATTTCACAAAAAATTTCTAACTGCCCGATACGATCAGTATACACTTTCATACGTCTCTCTAGGCTTAGTTAGTGCCTTCCTTGAATTCCCAAAGCATCACATGACTAATATGCACTTTTTGATTCTCCATTTTAAGGGTTCGGAATAACACCACTGTAACGACCACTACACTAAATAGTCGTCGAATGACTGACAGGTCACTTATCTATCTAGTGAAAACAAAAATCGCCTTATCGAGCGACTTACTGCGAGTAAATCCAAACAATAGAAACTGCCTACCTGAATCGGAAGTTATTTATGACTCAACATAATATATCCAACGATTTAATAAAATAAATATATTGTGTATAAACTATCCGTTTTTGGTAAATATTATTAATTGAATTTAAATAGGTTGACTACACTCCTTTCAGTCCTGGTCTTCATCCCTCTAACTATCTGCCCTCCAGAAGAGACGCGTCCGTCTCAAACCTACAGCCAGAGTTTCGTTAGCTGCCCTTAATGTTTTTTAAGCTTTTCTGATATGGCTAAAGTTGTCAGCCATGAACCCAAAGTTAATTTGTCAAGTCTGGCGCTTGGGTAACATCCAGCAGCATCCAACGACCTACAAGCCTGGACCGTTCACAATCCCGCAGGATTTATGGAACTATTATATGATTGATCAAATCGCGAACGCTACCTCATCCGACTCGGACAAGCAAATCAAAGTCGCCAGTCTTCCTTTTAGCTTAAGGTTTGTTTCCAAATTGTGCAGTTGTTGCGATGAGCAACTGCAAGTAACGCCATGAATATAGACAACAATATTTGTCAGAATGAAACCGAAAACTATTCAAACGGCTGGCCAAATGCAGCCACTAGTCCGCTGTTGTGCATCGCCAGGGAAGATTAATCTATCTAGCGACAAAATTCGCAAGATCATAAATTATTAAAGGAATGTCCATTATATTCTTACATAAAAACTTAGCATTAAATATTCTCAAACGACAAGAGATAAATTTAAAAAATAAAAATGCTTATTTTTTATCTTATTCATTCATTTTTGTTATTAAATATACTAAAGATACAAAACTATTAACAAAAATAAATATCACGACTGAAAACTTGAATATAAATTGAACAACTAACAGAGTTTACATCAGAATCCATTTATACCACGGCATTGTATGATATAATTTTCGTAAGGTCCTAGACTTCTCAATTGTCTACTGTATTTTAACATTTGTTTGATAGTCTATTATCTAATTAAATATAAAAAAAATATTTTAATTATCTCAATTGGTAAAGCCATCGGAGAGGCTATTCGGATGTCATCAAATATATTCAGAGTTTTTTAACCATAACCATAGATACTTTTCTCTTCGATTAATGGTATTTAAACTCTATTAAATTCTAATAAATAATTATATATATCCTTCTAAAATTATATATGCATAATCTAAGCACATTTTGGGTGGTAATATTTAATGTGTGTTGTAGATTTATTTTATTTGCGAGGTATAAACATATTCTTCAATTAAATTCTTTAAAAATGTAAAGAAGATTGTTACAAAAGCCGAATCACCTATAATATCCATAAAACGCTTATGCTAGATTTGACCAATGTGATTAAATATATAATCTATAAGCACTAACCTTTCATCTGCTTGTAGTTAAAACGCCACTCCACCGCCTCTTCTTCTCCAGGCCGAGCATCCTAAATTAAAATAAAATATATTATTACGTTATACTACAAAAGTTTGTCTGTAAAATTTTTCCACGAGTGTGTACTAAAAAGAATTAGCATTAAAAATAAAAATATGATTATAAAAAATGTCCGTTGCTCCGCCGCCTGATTTCCCTAGCGAGGGTCCCTCGCTGGCTGCGAGAGGTAGCGGCCACCATGGGGCGCACACAAAGTTGTTTCAAATGTTTGTTTCTAATGTTTGCACAATCATATCGCTCGTGGTGTTTATCAAATGTTGACCCCCTGGTGCCTGCGCCCCCCGGGGGCCGCGGCCCTCCAACTTCAGTAGCCGGCGATGACGGCCGCCCCCACCGGGAGACGACACCTCATCAGCCAAATTACAAAAGAAACGCAAAAGCAAACACAATGTGTAATTTCGAACATGGACATCAAACGAAACAGTTAAGTTTTACACCGCTATATCGCAACGACTCACAACGGCCGACGAATTCGGGAGGCAATGAAAATAAATCGAAATAATTGCACGGATAAAATTTGTCAAATAATCATTGATGATCCGAATATTGCCATCAAAACTGCTTTTATATCTGCAATTATGCAATTCTCCCCCTCATGTAATCCGAAAGTTTCCACAGCATACATCCACACTCGTATATAGGATATATATTTATGGAAAATATATTAAATAAATAAATCCCCAATGACATATTTATTTAAAAATTATTTTCTAGAATGATAACTAGATGATAATATATTATTCAATATAACGGATTTTATTTTTGAATAATTTTATACTTATGGCGACATCTCATATTAGAAATTATAACTAATAAATTAATAAAAGGTTAGAATCTCAGATGAGTTTTCCTGCACTTTTCTTCTCTGATCCAACAAATGATTTTGTTTTTTTCGTTTAAGTTTATTTTAATTTTGGCAGATTTTTTTTATTTAAGTATCTAAATATACCGCTCGCCCACCTTCCACCTTCCGATAAGTCGATCATAGCCACGGACAAGCCAGCGACCAGATAAGTCGATCTAAAATATTACCCGCTATAAACGCTTTTATCTATGCTTAAATTCATTTTAAGCATAGATTAAGTTTATGTATTTCAATCACCTTCGAAATGATCGAAGACAGAGCGAGGTTCCGCCACTGAATAGCGAGGTGTCATAAACCTTTTTCAAAGAATTTCAAATTTGTGTTGACCGATAAATGCTCTAATATCAATACTCTTCCTTCTTTTCAGGGGATCCCTCTCTTTCCCACAATGAAAGGATTGCTATTGCGCGACAGGGTTAATAATCACTTGCGACTCGTTATAAGCAGATAACGCCTAGTAAAGAGGTAACCCCCTCCTACTTGCTTGTAAACCGACGTGAGGGTAAAATCCGATATCAAGAGGGTAAAAGATACACGTCCAATGCCATTAATGGCAAAAAACCGCATATCAAGACGGCTTGGGTCCCTGCGGTATTGACACGAAAGGGAGCCCTTACGTCACTTGTGAGACTCGACTGCCATTCGAAAGTCTGGCAAGGCCCATACCCTCAGCGAGTGAGTGTCTTGTGGTAGGCAAATGATGATGATATCGTGATGAGTACGTGCGATTTACTGATAAAGGAGGTCGCCATCGTCCCTTCCAAATTAAAGAAGACAAACTGAATGCGCTTATTGGATCTTAATCGCTAAAACTTTTCATAAACAAATTAAAAAAAGCTTTTCTATAGATAAAAAAACAAAATCCGTTCATAACCCATCCGTAACGGCGGCTTGAAAACAACCGCGTCGTCCGAAGGGGGTCTCGAAGGGACCCCAAGCATTTCAAATCAGGATATTGATGAATTCTTCATCAATTTTTTTTTAAATGGATTTTTCTAAGAATAAAAATAGTCATTCACGATATGCTTCATAATTTGGTCGACATTTTTTTGGATTTTTAACTAATCAATATGACGCATAAATGAAAACGCTATCGGCGATGTCTCGCCGCAGACTGAGAATTGTAAATGAAATGAAAATACAAATAAAAGAAGGAGCGATAGTCCGACCAAATCAAATAAAAATAACCTCTTAGCAAGCCTTTTTTCGCTCTAAATCAAAAAGAAATTAGAGAAAGATGATGCTAATGAAGAATGATCGTCATCACGCCCATTAGTCGTAAAATATCGTCAAAGTTGACTGGATTGTATTGGCTGCAAGAAATATTTTAAACATAGTTGCTTCTAAAAATGCATTTCAAAATGTTTTACAGATATCAGTCATGTTTCAGTCACTTGTATTAATTGAGAGAAAATAAATAAATTCCAAATATTATTATTTTTTTAATATATAATTTCATACAATAATTATATTTATTTGAATTTTTGCACGGTTAGACGCCGACGCCTCAAAAATGAGTAGGCACACGTTGATACCCATTGTGTCCGAAACAATCTACGATCCAGAGGGGATGAAACAATTTGCGTAGAAAATGTGTTTCCATCGCCGCCACTGTGCTAAATCCACCGAAAGCTCTTCATTATTGGACGCCGCACATTCGGGGCCGTTATCAGATCGTTTCAACAACTCGTTTGTTGCGAAATTCGCGACCCCTGACAACACCGATGAGTCTATACATCAGGGGTAGCAAAACCGCAGTGCCCCTGTTCCATGTAGTAACCATTAGATGCACAATGCCACCAAACCGTCGGTAAGTCTGGGTCAAACTAATTTTTACGTCAAGCATTTTAATTTTGCACTGATTTGAGCGGCGTTTCATAATCTTTACAACAACTTTTAAATAAATTATGTTACTATAATAAAACACGTGACAGTCGTCGATAAGAAACATTTTCTTAAAAATACTTCTTATCTATATTTTTTTATTAATACTATTGATGGCTGTAAAAAAAATAAGCAAGAAAATTCAACCTCTTAGAGACCATCTCTAAACGATGACGCTATTGTTAGAAAAAATGGATCGATGTATAAATAAATACTCTAGATGGGGGCCTCGTGAGTTAGGAGAGAAAATACATGATTGAGTCATCATTTGAACATCCCTCTGTTTATACGGAAATTAATCAAACCTTTCTTACTAACTGATGAAAAATGAACCTAGCAAAGGAACTCAAGCATCAATAAGAAAATTGCTTAAATAGGGTATAGTTAAATGTTTAATACACTAAAAGGCTTTGAAACCCAAGGAAATGCTCATTTCAAGAATATATTGTAGACAAATTGTATGATTTTAACAAAGATGTTGCAGTACTGACTCCCTAGAAAATTGCAGAGCTAAGCTAAGAAATACTGTCACTACCAACTTACTCTCCGCACCATCCACTCAACATATGTTTTCCTCGCTTTTAATTAATACTTGCCTAATATTTATTAATAATATTAGTGTTTTTGATTATAAGAATCTTCTAACGATTTTCTATTATCAGTTCGAATTTTCCTGATAGCCATTATATCGATTAGATTGATTACTTATTTTTCATCACTTGCATCCCCATTCTCTTTCTCTTTTGGTTGACTGAGATTCGAAATAATATCTACAAAACCAGGATCACATGAATCGTATTCTAACCATACCTCAGTGTTTTCTTTATTGACAACAAAGCCTTTTAAATTTACCATTGGCTACTTTATTATATAATTTAGACATTTTATTTGTGTCAAACTCGTTAGAATCCAAAAAAAATCATCTACGTGTAGAAAAACTTTTCTATGCCTTAAAATGAAGTGTAACTTGAATAACTTTATTTTGTAGCAAGATTGAGTTATTTGGTATATACAAATGTTTCGCATCCAGTATTGTTATTTTTTCCATAATTGAATGAAGTCATCATTTCCATTATAGAGAGTTTTAGCAAGGCCAGTTTCGTGATGCCATTTAAATAGAAATAACCTCTTAACCCATGGGTTGAATTAAAGAAATGACATTAAGTGGCAAAAATATTGCAAGCATAAGGCCGTTGTCTGTTTTCAGTATGCTTTAATTTTTATGAGAAAGAGTAATATCTAATACTAGCACTGCTTTCTGTGACTACCTCTAACTTTTAAAAAATCTCTTTTTTCTGGAACCCATTTAGTTTTGATTCAATATTAAAAGATCCTTTTATATAATACATTTATGTCACTTATCTAGCTGTAATAATCGACAAGTGGATTTCTTGTTTTTGTTCCTCTAAATAAGGCATGTCCAAATGGTGGCCTGATGCCTACTTATGGGATAATTTAAGATTATATATCTAAATTTTACGATGATTAATCGCTTCAAGATTTGTGTTTTTTTACAGATATATAAATACATTAAATCAGAACATACAAGATAAAAATAAATTCCAGAATAAAAAAGCTTTTGTAAAAAAACTTAAGCTTCATGAAAAACACCTACTGATAAAAATGACAATTATTTTAAGTTGTTGAATGATTTTAATAGTGAAAAAAAAGATTTTTCAAAATATATAAAGTAACAAAATTAAATAAAACATCCGATGATTGCTCTTACGTGAAAAAGTATGAGGAAAATTTCACAATTTTCTTAACCCCATTTGATGATAGGGTCAAATCTGCGCATATAAATTTACAAATGGAGCTCATAGAAATGCAATCGAGTATTGAGATGAAAGCCATGATCAAAGGGAATGAAATACACGAATTTTATAAGAAATATACCCTTGAAGATTTCCAAAATTAGAGGAAATAGTAATGTGCTTTATAACTTGATTTAGTACCACATATCACTGTGAATCATTTTTTTAGCAAAATTAAAATAATTTGGCCCATCAGAAGACCCACTAAACTATTTAAATTAGATATTTCTGCTTTATATGATCTTAGTTTTTCGTCTCTGCATGTTATGTAACATGACTGCAATATGTTCTTCAGATTTTTGCATCTTAAGACGCAATAATATTTTTATTTATAAAAATAATAATAAATTTACTAAGTATGGCTGGCGACCTGACCCGTATTCGAAGAGCCTAGATAACCTGGAGAACGTCCGTCCACGGTCATGACATCATGACTGAGACGGAGGTGTTCTCCAGGTGGCCAAGACCCGCCTCAGGGTTATATGGCCACGTAAGTAAGTAAGTATACTTGAGATCAAAAATAAAAATAGAAAAAAATCAAGACAATAAATCAGATGAAGAGGAAAAGAGGAACATCCTGGCATCCTCAGTCATAGTTCATATATTATAAATCAGATAAAATCTGCTCTGTATCGAACACTTGGGGAAATTCTCATAATACAGTCGTACCAAAGAAATATTCTGTATAGTACTAGATTTTCCTCTCAACTCCGCATCAGAGACTCATCTTTGTATTCATTATAATTCGGGAGATTGATATATTATCTACATATCAAGAAACTTGTCTTCGGGA
Organism: Philopotamus ludificatus; assembly: GCA_022495035.1. NCBI lineage: Eukaryota > Metazoa > Arthropoda > Insecta > Trichoptera > Philopotamidae > Philopotamus > Philopotamus ludificatus. The sequence continues at coordinate 58,004 of JAGXCT010034573.1, forward strand.
TTTATTCTCTCACCATTAATTAACTCTTTGAATTCCTATGCCCAACTCTCTTGGTCCACTACGTCTGAACATGGCAATTTTTATAAAAATTAAACAGCCTTTCGGCTAATTTTTAATCGTTATAATTAAGTGAATGTTTCATAAATAACTGTCTTATTTTATGACCATTTATTTGTCATCTGTAGTGTGGTCCAGTTGTAGTGGGGTGAACATCTATAATATCTGTGTATCAGTATCCAGTAATTATTTTTTAATAATACGTATATTTTTATATATTATCTGATTTTCGATAATTGTGTTTTATTTTTACTTTTATAGCCCAGTAAAATGATTCGCGCTAACAATGCCAATAAAATCAATGAGTTTGAAAGTCATGATAGTAATTAAGGTTACATGAACAATTTCGATGATATTTTGGAATAAATACACGTGGAATTACTGGTACAATAAACAACAATAAACGATAGATTTTTTAAAACATCCGTTCTCCGATAAATCGATCGTAATAAAGACAATAATAATAATATAAATATTACCTTATATATTTTTTTTCATATCTCGGACTATTCTTTCACACTTGCTTAACAACACATTGAATTTAATATTAATTAATAAACACACACTATTTTTAATTAGACCGCGATCGCTATTTTCCGCTAACAATATTATTCGCGATTTGTTAAACGATACCGTTGCACCGATAACAATATTATGACTGATTTAATTCAAACCAATGTTTGATCGATACGACGCCAACGAACAAAATCTTTGGCCATAACAACTTTGTCGATTCACAAATTTAGCGTTTTATCCGTCGACTTCTGCATATTTTTGCCGTGTCCCGAATCAAATTCCGGGACACTGGAACATGACGAGGGTGTTAACAAGGGCGTGTGACAGTTGACCACAATGATTGGTTATGGCCAATTAGAATTGAAACATCACACCGGCCGTACAAAAATGTATTGGGTTAGCTTGTGCCGAAAAACCGCAAACGTAATATAATACAGTACCAGTTCTGATTAATGTCGATGTAGTTAAATACCGAGCGATACGCAGGCGCAACGGTTTAATTTTAAATTTAATCCATAATTGGTGTCGATTCCGGGTCCCCGTGTGCATCCCGATAATTTTGAATATAGCGTAGGGAGTTTGAAAACACATTCTATGGATATCAACGCCGCAGTAATAATGTTGTTATGAGTAGTAATTATAGTTCAGCTGGAATGGGACATTGTCAATATTGCATCCGTGGTCCAATTTAGGGGTGCATCAGATTAACTGGAAATGCAACGATGCACCCCCGCTGCGAATAATGAATTTGTATTCATTCGGATGTTGGCAGCAATTAAATACAACGATTTTCACGTCATAGAATTTGAATAATTAATATTCATTTGTTATTAATTTTCTTTCGATCGATATAAACTGTCACGAGGTACATGATTTTTTTTCGTTTATAATTAATTATTTATTAGAATCTAATTATTACGCCTGGGTCCATTGGTCCGTGGTGATATACTCGTGGTACTCATCGCAGCAATCTAATTATCTAGATCTGGCCAAATCATTTCATAGGCAGCAGGGTCTATACAAATAGGAGCTAGTGGCTACTCCCGGCTGATGAAGCATTATCAAAACAATAACCCTCAAAACAATAGGCTCACAGACTCCGACCAGGACCCCTACCCTGCTCGATCGTGCGGTGAGATACCCACTCTGGATGTTATCTAATTCTTTAATTTATAACTCATCGATTAGATGCTGATTTATATCATTATTTAAGTATTTTGTATCCAACTGCAATTATATTTCGCATGTTTCATTTCAGGACTCGTTCAACTGAAAAATATATACAAAAACCATTGATAAATCAGGTATAATATAAATATTATTATTAGCATTAAGTTGATATGTTAGTGTACATGTAATAATTAATTGGAATTAATATAATTTTCGAATGCATTGTTATGCAATCCATGTAGGAAATGCACACATCGTACTTACAAGCGCATTAGCCCTTAAACGATGGACCAATATCAGTGGTACCTCGCAAGGGAAAATGTGATATAATACAAATTAAATTTAAAAAAATATTTATGATAAAAATATTTTGCACTGTTACATATGAACCAATTAATTATTTAAATCTTCAATATTGGATCAATATATATGTGTAGTGAGATGGTATTTGACTTTTTTATTAGTTTATTTTCTTATTTTCTGAAAACTTTCGATTAGGATTAGTTATTGAAAAATTAAAAATTCATAAAAGACTGTAAATTTAATAGAAGATTTCATAAGTAACTGGGATCTATAAGTTTACTGATTTATATTCAATTCAAATTAATTCACTGTATATTAGGGGCGTACGGTGGTGTTGATTTTGGGTGTGCTGAATGTGAGTTTTATTATTACTTATATATTAATTCTAATGTTCGTTTTTGGGACATAAATTTTTCAATGGAACTATCGTAAAGTGTGCCCTTCTGTTTTAGTTTTATGAGTATTTTTTTCTCCATTGATATTATTTGGAAAAAATTATGTCGCAAAAACGAAGAATAGAATTATTGTATAAATTATCATTAAAAAAAACCTGTATTTTTTTCCAAATTCAGCACACCCAACATCAAGTCCATCGTACGCCACTGCTGTATATATAATATTTCGGATTAAACAGATGACTTTTCTTTCCAATTTTTTATGTCAATATTGAAATATTATTCTAAAGTATGGGTGTATTGTTTTGCATCAGTAAATAATTATCCTAAATCGTAGATTGCCCTCCCGAAATCATTTTAATGTCATCTCTCTTTACTTTTTCTGAATCTCTATTGTGAATAGAAAGCAAATTTTGTAAAAAAAAATAGCTTCAATTTTTAACCATATCGTCCTGGGGGTGTCTCTCGGGGACCCCAAGCATTTCAAGTCAAGATATTGATGAATTCTCAAATAATATCTTCAGATATGCTTCATAATTTGGTCAATATTTTTTTGATTTTTTAAATAATCTATATGACGCGTAAATGACAACGCTCTCGGCGGTGTCTCGCCGCAAACTGAGCTCTCGCAGTACGTGTTACTCGCACGTTTAGCTTGCAATGTAGTATTTGTAGTATTTATATTAAAAGAGTTATACGAAGAAAAAAAAATATGGGGTACCCAATTGATTCCATCGGCAAAATTTATGATTATCTAAAAAAAGATTGTCCCATTCTAAGCAGTCCCTAAGCAACCTGAAACGCAATTTTCGGTATGACGATTAGCTCCGTCGTCTTTATCTATTCAATAATTAAACAAATCGTCTATTATCTTTATTCGAAAATAGAAAGAAGCTGCAGAGGCTCATATTTTGGGAATAAAGAGGCTGAGGCATCAGCAGGCAACACATATTTCACAAGTAAAAATCACCCCGCAAGAAAACAAGTGAAAACTTCTTAGACAGTCAACAATAAAGTAAGCATTCAATTTGACTACCAATGTCATGATACGTCACGGACAAGTGTATCAACACAACTATAAAATATGTTTGGACGTCCTATCCACGAAATTCCGATTATGTTTTATTTAAATATAGTTTGATAAATAATAGATTTTTTTTATTGTGGTAATACTCAGCATCTAAGCTTAATATGTTTTAGATTACATCGATCTTAGATAAATTCTCCTAGATCCGCTTTTAAGATTCGTGCTCTTTCGTAGTATTTAATTGGTGTTATTAATGTCATAAAGTTCGTGAATTTTCCGACCGCCACTGGGTGTGGTCATCGATTTGAAAAGCCGACGCCGCAAACAATAAGAGCAGTCGCCGTACACAGTCTCCCCAATCATCGCGGTCCTTTGGCCGGGCTCTTCTCTCATTGTACGCTCGAGTACTCAACACTTACCCTGAATAATGACAAGCCCGAGGGCCTCCTCATCCGATTGATTGACCAGCGCTCGACGACCCGAGCCGAAACGAAATTATCAATCAAAAGTCTAATCGAGGGCGCCGATAAAATATCCTCGCCGTTTTCGAATCGTACGCTGCGTGATTCTCGCTTTTCCAATTTAATCTCATCCCAATTACCGCAATCAATCCTAATTGCCACACTCGAGCTAATCCCGGATTACGACCGCCCCTCCCCGCCGGCTCGCTCCTTCCCAGTATCCCTCATTTTTCCCGAATCGAGTAATTATCGGTTTGCTCTATTGTTAGGAGTTGATTTCATAGATAGCCGCTGTGTTCCAAGGGGTTGGCTGCTGTGAGGTGGGGGTGGTATTCATGAGAGGCTTATAAATATGGCGGCGCGGGCCGTATCGCGCACATCCAGATATAAATTACTGGGAGAACCGGGAGCGCTGAAACAATAGCGGGGCGCATGCAGTACGGCGCGCCTCGGACAACGGGGATGCACTCTGACTGCGCCCACACACACACACACATGCTAAAAATTTCAATAATAATATTCATGAGACTGGTCTGGTCTGGCCGCTGCTGGGACTCGGTTCGGATTTCAGATAGCGTTACCGGAGATAAATTTCTGCATGGTAGCCTGCCTCGCTAATAAATAGGCCACTGTAGTTTTTCTAGATCGATCGGGGGATTTTTTGTATAGGCGAAAAATTTCGATGCACTTTTTGGCTGAGTTTTTATTGCTAGGTTTAAATATTTTCGAGATATTGGATGTATATAAATTTGAAAATGTAGATGAAATTTTTGATCATCTACCTTAAGGATGACGAACCTTTTTAAGAAGTGGGTTAAATTTCGTGCATTATTTTTTTAATACTAGCCCGTGGGTCACTAAGTCAGTGGCGTCACTTGGAAAGTAGGAATTGTGCTTAAAAGTGACTATTCAAATAAACAAGGAATAAAGAAAAGCACATATATATTACATAACATGCCAGCAATGGCCATGAGGGAAACTCTACAAAAAACCGCAAACCAAAACGGTTTGGGTCCCTGCGGTATGGACACAAAAGGGGAGCCCTCGCGTCACGTGTGAGACTCAGGTTCCTTTGGGCACAACTAGTATTCGAGCATTAAGAATTAAATTTTAAATAATCATCGATTTTCTTTACTGCAATTGCGAAAAAAAAATAAAAACAACTATATTCACTTCTGTAGTCACGGGCGCGATTGCGAGTGAAAAGTATACTAGTGACACGTGCCGCGAGAATTTGAGAGTCAGTCTAACGGCGGCGTGTCTTCAATCTGCAGCAAGATATCATCGAGTGCGCGTTTCATTTAAGCGTCATATTGATTAAAGAAAAAATCCAAAATCCAGAAGCTTATCATGAATAACTATTTTCTTTCTTATAATAATCCTTTTTTAGCATTTTAACTCAAGATATTAATGGAATTCATCAATATCTTGGACTTGAAATGCTTGGGGTCTATTTTTCTTTATTGTTCAATTAGTAGATTTTACAAAATTCGTTGAAGAAAACAGTCTTTCACACAAATATGTAGACCCCAACATCGTTAATAGAGTATTAGCAAGTTTAGTCATTAACATACAATTATTCGGTAAAGAATCCCATACGTTTGATATTATATTTTTGATTTTCAGTGTGAGATCATTATTATCTGCACTACTTAAAAAAATCTTTATTCTTCAAACTTCGTTTTAATATAAATTGTCCATCTTCGTAATGATTTTTATTTAATTCATTGAAATGCTTAGTGATGTTACATTAAATCGTTTAAATAAAATATATTTAAAAATTCTCAATAACTTCAGAACTTTATTTTTTCTAATACATATCAAACTGATTAAGAACTTGACCACGTACACAAAATATTTGAATTCAATTTTCTCTAATAATTGTGCAAATTGCGACCATTTTCAAAGTTGAAAATTTTTATTACAATTGGTATTACAATGAAATACAATAATATTCAATCCGAGAATGTCAAATATTTTGCTTAAAATGCTTAACAAATCCAATATTTTCCCCAGTAAATTATTGTTACAGAAATAATTTTCTGTATGTCGCAATAACCATTTCTTTAAATGCATTATCAAATTCTTTAAAAATATCAAGACCGATACACTTCCATTTCAACAATTTAAGTTTCATTAGCTCTTCATTAATTAAATTGCCTAGCAAAATAATAAATAATCACTGCTAGTTATGTATAACATTTTAAAAACGCTTGTTTTAACTCTCTTCTCATTGTAAACAATGAAAAGGGCTACTTAAATATTTTTTTCGAATTTAGGGTTTCTCGAAATAAATTTTGAAAAATTGAATTTCGAGAAAAAATATATCTAAAATAATATAAGGCTATATAATATTATATCTAAAATTATCTAAGAAAGCATCCCGAGTATTATATAACAAAGTACTAAATAAAACAGCGATAAACGAGGTCATTACAACACAAAGTAAATAGGGAAAAAGGCATCACGCGACTAAAAATAAACAAATTTCGCTTTAATTTTAAGTTATTTTTATATTAATTTACATAATAATACATATTACATAGATACAGAAATACCGCGTTCATTTTTGTAATAATAATTTATGTTATTCTTAAATTGTTGTTTATTTATGATTAAGTCGTGTAGCATCATTTGCCCATATATTTTTCTCTCGCCTTGCAGTCATACTCCTTTCAAATATGGACCATTCGATAGAACTTGATGAACAATTTCAGTTAATGTTTCCAATTTTTATTAAGGAAACCTGTAGAAAATTCTTACGATTCATCGTTTTCAGAATCTCTATAGGTTTTTGAAGGTTGTCGTTGTTAAAGCTCTCGTCAGAAACCTGCAATAATTCATTGAGGTCCTGCTCATCTTCATCTTATAGTTCTGCTCTTTCGAGTAGATTAACAATTTGACCATCGATATGCTCTTTTTGTTAAGAGCTCTTGTATACCTACGGCTAGAGCTTCTTACAAACTCTATCCATGTTATTTATTGACAAACAAAGTCCCAAAACTGCACAATTGATCTATATTTTAGCTATCAGTTCTATCAATAAGTTGTTGATATGTCTTATGAAGATTCATGCCTTAAAATTTTATATGACTCCCTCGTCCAGCGGCAAAATTGACGATGTAGTGTTGGGTGGTGAGAAAATGGTTTGTAATTCTCTCATTATTCAAGAATAATATAGCCTTAGTTTATTTTTTATCGTTAAATCACAGTAACGTTTTACGATTTGGCAAAAATATGTGATAAACTAATTTTTAAAATTATCTCAAACAAGAATTTAAAATGCCTTGTCGTTTTTTTATGGGCTTCAAGAAAACGGCGTTAAGATGAAACAGCGTTAATCAAGGAAACGCCGAACGTGCCTTTATTATATTATTACATTATATACTTTATTATTAAAAATCATATTTTTAGATATGGCATAATGAAATAATTATTGTTATTAAGATTTCATTTTCGTCTTATTTTCGATATTTACGGACAATAGACTATTTTGATCACGCTTTTCCAAATAAATTATTAATGTAATATCTCTCATGATACACACAATACAATTTTTATTAATGGTATAAAAATTATATTTAAATAATTACCTTCATTAGGGATTAATTACACAACGTCAATTCACATCTTAAGTCTCAGAACTCATAGAAATGATATCTATTTCAGCATCGTACATAAAAATATGACGCTTTGCTAGTCTAAATAGACTGTATGTGAACTCTGATCAGAATAACATCTTAGACTAATTTAAATTATTGTATTGATATCAACGATTCATTAATTAATAATAACGTCTCAATTGGTTTTATTGAATTAACAGAAACGAGAATTTAATTATTTACGTGTTTTTAAATATTCAAGCATTTTTTTATCATTTTAATGTGAAATTTTCTTTCATATATAAAATTCCAATTATTTATATTTTCCGCTACACACTTTCATCCGATACAAAATTAATATTTATTCCGCCAATATGGTGGCAATAGTGTGACATGCACGAGAATAAGCCAACAGGAGTGTGAGGGGCCTGTCAAATGTGATTTATGCCCATGAATCAAAAAATGCACTGACATTTTTTTGATACAACGTGTTGCGGCATATTTTACTATTAAAATTCGGATACGAGTCGATTTTGTCCCGCCAAAGGGCGTCCCCAATTTTTTTTTATTAAAAAATATCCTAATGCGTGTGAGGTAACGCCTGCAATAACACCAGACTATTTTGGAACTTTTCTACGATTATAAAAAAAAGTCACAGCTGTCCATGTGAGCGGCATAATGGAGACATTTTCTATTTAAAATACAATAATTTTAATTTGAAAGCGCTAAACACTATTTCTGCAGTTGAAGAAGGGGTCCGCATTCACTTGCTGACACAAAGTTTGATTGATGCGAAGCGAACTAAGCTCGACGAGTTATCCGCATCGCATTGTGGAGATTGATCTGCGTAATAAAATAATATTAGAATTTCAAAAAAATATATGTACAATAGATTCTATGCTTACGTAATGCATTCGTGAATGCTTCATAATAATATTTTATGCAAACATCCATAAATTTTACTATCGGCAATTTCGTATTACTCTCGATGGTATGTCAGATATCAATAACCATCTAAAATTGTGTTTTCTTTTTTTAATTTTCATTAATAGTTATATTCAGTCGATTGTTTATTTTTATTTTTAATAATCTGCAATTTTGTTTAAATTTAAATATAATAATCCGTTATTTATTTGAAAACAATTTCACGTGACAAAAGTTTCAGTTGACGAGTGAAATTGAATTATTCCCCGAAATAATTAAAACGACCATTGTTTTCGTTATTAATGAAATTTGTATTTAATAAATAGGTTAAGCCCTTAATAATGGTAGACCTAATGACATTATAAATAAAAGTTATAATTAATATCATTAATAATAACTTTTATTTATAATCGAATATTCCCTAAATATCTTTATTTATATATCAATGTTGGAAAACGTCATCTTTTCGCGATTTTATTTATCTCTGACGAATATGGGGATGAAGCATATTATCAACGTTTTCTGTGTCAAAATGTTATTCCATATTTTACATTTTTTAACTAAAAAAAACGTCGAGCACACCAAAACCGTGAAATCTTCTCAAGAACAATCAATAACGTTAGCATACAATATTACTAATGTCAAGGTATGCCACAGTGTACTCACACAAATATATAATGTGAAATTTGACTTTCATATCCGTGAAATTCAGAAATTCAGATTATTTTTTATCAAATTTCATTTTAAAAGTTCAAAAAATAATTCTGACTTATTTTAATAGTATATTAATTAAATAATCTAATGGTCAATTATTCATTTGTTTTAAATCAATTATCAATCCTTTATTATGATAATTACGATTTTTAAATTTTAAAAATATCAGGATCAAATAATAACTAACGTAAACTTAGAAATTACTCTGACAAGGATTGGAATCAAATGAAACTACCCAGATCATCTGCCATATTTATGGAGACATCTTGAATCCTCAACACAGATGGTTTTCAAAGTCGTAAAAGTGGGTAAAAAAGATAAACCATAATGAAAGATCTCTTAAAATTTAAGAGGACCCTTTAAACTCATTAGTGGAGTACGATCCAAGGAATTGTCACAAGACTGAAGAATAATTTTAAAAGGCTCGGAAAAAATTGACAAGGATTCTTTTTTTGCGCTAAATATTTCCAACGATCTCAGAACAACGAATAACCATCTGTTAAACTAACTAAGTCTATTGAGGACCCCAAGTTGTTGAATTTTTTCGAATGTCTCTTTTAATATAAATCCTACATGTCTCAAACTCTTTGTATTTATCTAAAAAAAGTCTATTATAAATAATCATTAACCATTATTTCTGCAATTCGCTTTTACACGGTTTTTAAAGAAAAAGTTGAAAATAAATGTTGAAAATAATCAATAATAATAATTTTATTTGTTCGTGCGCCCACTGTAGGTGTGCATTCCACTGTGGGTATGCATTCCACTGTAGGTGTGCATTCCACTGTAGGTATGCATTCCACTGTAGGTGTGCATTCCACTGTAGGTGTGCATTCCACTGTAGGTGTGCATTCCACTGTAGGTGTGCATTCCACTGTAGGTGTGCATTCCACCGTAGGTATGTCTCTTCCCTCAGGCAAGCGTTCATCTTGACTTGAAAATGGAGAAAAGAGTAATAGATATTGCTAGATTATATAGCATAAATGAAGCTACAATAAGAACCATTAAAGGCAAAAACTCAATTAGAAAGAGTGTAGCAGCTAACTTACTACGAATACAGAGCACAACTTCATATATCAGAGATATTGCAATGGAAAGCATGGAGAGGCTTGTAATGATTTGGATAGAGGACCAAACACAAACGGATGTCAATTATTGATACAACTATTACAAATAGAAGCATTGCGGATTTACAAAAAAAAATAAAGAAAAGTTACCATCCTCTTCTTTATCTGAAAAAAAGCAGGCTTTCACAGCAAGTCATGCTTGGTTCGAAAGATTCAAATCAAGACACTCTCTACATAGGTGAACTGGCATCTGGCGATATAGATGCAGCGCAAGAATATCCAACAAAATTTGCTGAAATTTTTGCCATCAATTCATATACTCCTAATCAGGTTTTCAAGTACTGACAGAGTAGGGTTATTTTACAGGAAAAAAACGGTTTTAATTAATAAAAAGAATATAATTTTATTTTTAAAGAATAATTTTGTGTTATTTATGTATTTTAAAAAAACAATCAAATTATGCGTTTTTTGTGTACTTTTCGATTTACACGGTTTTCTCAGGAACCTATCTACCGTGTAAATCGAGGGATATGTGTATTATAATTGTAATAATATTATTGGCAAATAATCTTAATAAAACTATAAAATATTTTTTTTTGGGCGGGGGGCGGGAATTAATTCTTTCAGATTTAGGGGACCGTGACATGAAAGTAATTGGGAAGCACTGTTCTACACCAATCTGAGGAGAAAAAAAACAATGGCTTTTATCAAATCACGCACCTGTGTCTACCCCTGGACCATTGTATTTGATGGGATGCTTTAGTAATAATGTACTATGATTTACTAAGACCTGGTTAGACAGTAATATCAGAGGACTATGTGGCGCTTCAAAAGTATCATTTTTGGAAACGGATCAAGGATTGCGTAGGAGTAAAAAGTTTTAGAAATTCTGCAAAAACCATAATATTTAACTGCTATTTAATCTTCAGACTATCACCTTTTTAAATCGATATGACATTTGCTTCGAAATAAAAAAATCGAAATATTAAACAAGATCGAAATTACTCGGATTTTTATTTTAATAAAAAAAAACTGCCAGAATTTTATGAAAAAGGTATTGAAAAATTCCATATTCTGTGGAGGAAGATCATATCAATAGATAACGACGAAAAATATTAGACAGATCGAGTTTTAGTATTAGTGATACGAAAATACGACCATAACTATCTCAAATGATAGTTGTATCTTTTGTTATAGCTAATTGTTTAATTGTTATTATTTATATCGCGTCAATTTGCATAATATCTCGACGACGATCACTCATCATTCGGGTGCCAGTGGTTTCTCAGATTGCGAGCACTCAGTTGAGCGGCCCTGGCGCATGGGGGCGCCTGATAAAAACCTATTTTATTTATTATTGGGTTTCTACACCCCGCGGCGCCGCGACGCTCTAGCCGGGCGTCGCTGTCGCCGATCATTCATCCCCGCCCGCGAATATTATATTTGCGGCCGATAACGCCCAGAATAAACATCCCCGAACTGCCACAATAATTTTTCTTCTTTATGTTTATTTATGAAAGAGCTGCCGAGGTGGCGATGGGGTGGCGGGATCTCCTTCCGACGTTTGCATATCCAGCCTAGTGCGAAATAGCTTCACGCGCACGTGCGTATCGCCGTTCGGCAGGCAACGGGTTAACGCAGTGTGGAACGGATGACGTTGCGCGATACCTCGCTTATTCGGCTTATTTTTTTTCAGTATAATTTGAATTTTGGATTACGTGATTTTTTTTCCAATTCAGAGATAAATCGGCGCACTAATATAAGATCCTACTAGATATAATCGCATTTGAATTTATTGAACATATATGAAAAAACTGCATAGAATCAAAGAGTTTAAATAACAATTAGATCTGCATGAAAAATTCGACGTTTTTATGAAAAGAATTTGCGTCAACTTCGCTCCTGTTCTGTGTCCTGTTTTTTTTTAAAAACAATATTAACAATCTGATATTATTACAGATTATTTATTCAATGTAATTGAAAAACTTATTCAGAATTAGGGTTATTAGCAAGAAAATAAATTTCTAGATTTTGGACACTATATAAATTTTCAGATCTTAATATATATTCTCTGAATAATAGGTTTAATGAATATGTAACATTTTTCTTCGCTCTGTTTTGCGAAGATACATTATTATATTAAGAAATTTAATAAGACTTTTTAAACTAATTTTCCATGCAATCATTTCCTCAATTATTTCCTCAATAATTTTTAATTTATTTATTAATTTTAAAAACTTTTGTTAGATAAGTGTTTCTAATATACAAAAGATCAGTGCTTCCCAATTACTTTCATGTCACGGCCCCCTAAATCTGAAAGAATTAATTCCCTCCCCACGCCCAAAAAAAAATATTTTATAGTTTTATTAAGATTATTTGCCAATAATTATAACAATTATAATACACATATTTATATTCAGCACAAAATCGTTTTAAAACCTTTCCGCGAGATAAAGTAAAACTCGTTTCTAATTTATTCTTATTTGTCATTATTTTTTTCTTTTTTATTATTATTTTTTTACTTATTTTGCACAAAATGCCAAATAATCTTGTTTCTAATTTATTCTTATTTGTCATTATTTTTTTCTTTTTCATTCTTATTTTTTTGCTTATATACTTGCGAGAAATCCTGCGACCCTCCAAAGGGCCGCGGCCCATAATTTGGGAAGCACTGCAATAGATCACCCTCCAATGACACGGTAAATAATTTCCTAGAAAATACCGTGTTATATGAAACCCAGAGCCAGTACAAAATGGGGATTAGGTTCCGAAGACTCATATTAAAAACAAATATTTTTTTTAAATCAATCCAAGCAACTTAATTGTTATAAAAATTAAATATATGTATTTATCAAACAATACGAAATATATTTTTTTCCTCTTCACTGCTCGATACAAATAAACGTAAATGTTTTTTCGGTTGATTAATATCATCCTTACTCTCTGAATTATTTTCAACATTTGCCTATACTGCCCTCTTTAAATAGTCTAAAATCTCGGCTTCCTTCTTTTCCCTAAAAACTCGTTATATATCTCCAGGTATAAAGACAGGCAATTTTGCAGCTCCCTTTTGCATTTTCGGCTTCTTTCAGCGAATGTGTCTGCATTCAAAAAAAGTGATTAAGGATTTTTTGCTTTTTAACTCATTACCTACGGGGGTCATGGATTCCACGTCAAAAGCGTTTTTGTGAACGTCCGGGGCGCGCATATCACACACTAGCCGACACTACGGGTTTGATCGGCTGTAACTTTTACAACGTTTCGCTTTTTCAATTTGTTTTTCTTAGATACTAGAGAGTTGTAACAATACATTTTTTTTCAGACCATGGAGAGATTTTGTTCAAATACTGCAAGTGCATATAAATCCATTCATTCGAAATATTTTATGGCTCTTTTACGAGGAGTGTGTTTAAAAATTGCCGACGGCAATTGTGTATTGTTTAATATTTACTGCAAATTAACACCATTTAAGAATTTATTTATTTATTACACTGTTAAAATCTTTTATTTTTTCCTCAGCCGATCCGATGCGCTTTGATCTGCTGTATCTATTAAAATTTTCATATCGGTAGGTTATTTAGTTTTATTTTTGATGAGTAAATTCTTACTGATGTCATATCGTAATTGTTCTCTTTTCTTTATGACGTTCCTCAAAATTCAAAGCTATAAAAACAGTTGTTGTGGATAATAAAAACCTTGCAATCTCAAACACACACACACACACACACCTTCTATATAAATATTCAACGACCATGTTTAAACCATGTTTTATAAAAATTCCAATTCGGCCAGTTTTAAAAAAATTGGTGACCCCTGTTATAAAATATAAATTATTATTTTTTTGTAATAACTATCCAGTAAATGTTGTCGTTTAAGTAGTTCAATATCTTGATTAATATAAGAGTTATAATATTTTTTTTTGCAAAATCTGACATTTCACCAAATTTCTGCGAATGAGCCTTGCCCCAGCGCGTGTATATAATATCTGATCGTGTTAGAACGAAACCGTGTTATAGATGGATCACCCGTATATATTTTTTATAATAAATTATATTTAATATAAGCAAAAAAAATATACATATAATTTTTACCAGAAATAATTGTCGTTTTTCGATGTAATTATTTTTTTCTGAATTTAGATAGTTCGGCTATAGATTGATTCATTTACATTCGAAAATTTGGATAAGAAAATGAAACAGGAGATTATTATTAATATAATTGTGTTTTAAAATATGGCATTAACATAATTATTTATTGAGGAGTATATTTTAATTTTGATATATTTTTGGTAGGACGTTGTCTATTTTTTGTTTCTTTGAAAATGATTTAGATGTTTCACGGCGATTTTCACCGCATAGTGTTATGGAACGTTCCATTATCTGGCCCCACCCAGGTTATGGCCGTGTTTCACTGGTGTAATGTACGAGTGCACTTTTGATAGAGACAATATTGACTCAGACATCAAAGCGAGTCGCTTTCGGCATAACTTTTCACTGGTGTCGTAAATGACCCGCGCTCCTAAAGCTTTGTTTGCTCTGTCTGCACTTCTATAGAATAAATTTCTGAAAGCGTGTGGGGGCAAAACTTATATGCAGACACGGCAAAGTGATGGCGGAACTCAAAGGAAATAAATAAAACCGCCACTGTGCAGCGGCCGAGAAAGAAATCGCACACTCTTCATACGTACTAATAAGTGGCGATGTCGCTTGCGCCGTTCTCGAAGCGGCCGCTACGTTTTGCAAAAGCTCTGTGTGCGCGAGATGGGCGGTGGTCCTCCGTTGAAAAGAGCGGGCTGGTTGGTTTTGCGGTCTCTCGCTGGATGAAAGCCCACTCTGCAAAGGCGGGAAGGTGTCGTGCGCCGGTAAACGTTTGCTCTGTCTCTGCGCCATTGTTGCTTCTTTGTCGCCTTCATGTATTTGTACTGGACCGGCTCTCCCGTGTTCCCATGCCTTTTGATGTAAAAATAATATATGCATGTCGGCGCAAGTGTCGCTCCTCGGTTTGTTCTTGCACTTCATTCACAGCTCCCTGGTTAGAGAGAAGCGCCATGAAAAAATTAAGAGAGCCGAGGAAAAAAACATTGCTACAAAAAATAATTAATGAGGCTCTGGCATTATTTTTGAGTTAATTGATCTATTATTTATCACGATTATGTGGTTCCACGAAAATCCGCGTTATACGAAGTTCATACAAAGTTATGTAGTGCAATTAAAAACACGACATTTTTAATCCTTCTTTAATTGTTTCAGTGTCAAGTTATAGAAACTACTTCTTCATGATTGCTGTCTACTGTCTCCATATTCAATGAAGCGATATCAATTAAATCTTCATCATTTAATATCTGGTGAGGTAGGATTTAAAAAGTGAGTACAATTTACACTATTATAAAAAAAATGTAGATCGCGTAAAAGTAACAATATCATCTAATAACAAAGCATAAATAGGGTAATCATTATCTCGGCTCACTTTTTACGAACAACAATAAAACCAATTTGGAAATACGATAAAAAATAAAACAACAATATAAGTTTCTGTAGTCAAGGGCGCGATGTTTTTTCTCGCTCGCATCCGTAACGATGTGCCAAATGCGAGTGAAAAAGTATACTAGTGACACGTGTCATGAAAATTTGGCGGTCGGTCTATCGGTAGCGTGTCCTAATTGTTAGACGGGACATCGTCGGGTGCACGTGTCATTTACGCGACATATTGATTAGTTAAAAAAATCCAAAACATCGACCAAATTATGAAACGTATAATTTTTTTTTGAAAAAAGTCACGATATTGATGAAGATTCATTCATTTCCCTTCCGACGACGCGGTTGGTTTTGAGTCACCTTGACGGATCAGTTAAAAGAGGAGAATCACTAAAATATTTTATTAATAAAAAAATATATATATAAATATAAACATGAATGTTTGAGAAGAACGTAAAATAAGCCTTAAAACCTCTCATTTCAATAAAGACGCAATCGAACTGCACAGTATTCATTCCAGTTAGTAAAAAGTATAGTATAGTTTGTAAAAAGTATAGTATAGGTTGTAAAAAGTATAGTATAGGTTGTAAAAGTATAGTATAGGTTGTAAAAAGTATAGTGTGGGTTGTAAAAAGTATCGTATAGGTTGTAAACAGTGTGGTATAGGTTGTAAAAAGTATAGTATAGTTTGTAAAAAGTGTAGTATAGGTTGTAAAAAGTATCGTATAGGTTGTAAAAAGTATAGTATGGGTTGTAAAAAGTATAGTGTCGAGTTCAAGATACTAGTGAAAAAAATCCTCCCAGCTAATAATTTTATGCTCTTGAGTCGAGTGTTGTCGCGTGCGGTATTAGACTTGTGGTGGCGATGGCGGTTGGAGCACAATCGTAGTTCGTAGATTCTACCGCGGAGCTATGAGAACCAGGCCGCTATGAGTATCTGTTGACGTGTGTGCTGCGGTACCCGATCAGACCGTGAATTAAATACGAATTGGGCATAACCTCGTCTGATTATTATTGTTACAATCCGCGCGTGACAGCTCGATTCCCGGGCTTTAGCTGGCGACCTGACCCGTATTCGAAGATAAGAGGATGACCATCACAGTCCTGGCATCAGGGTTGGGACGAACGTGTCTCTGCTGGAGATCGCATAGTGTCTTTAGTGTATTAATAATTTTTGATAAAGCAAATGCAGGAACACAGAAAGATCAGACATTAAAAGAAATAGGTAAAATCCAACATCTATCAAGCAATAAAAAATATCATAGAAGGATGGTCGAACGTTATATTAAAATATATATTTATTTATTTCACTAGAATGGATGAACAGCTTAAAATAAAGATTCCAAAGCGTCATTCACCCATATAAAGATTCTAAAGTTGCAAGGGGTCTCTCACACTTACATTCCCCCCAGTGTCAAATTATGACACTGGTTAATTTTAATATATTTTATTTTTTTTTATTTTTGTTTTATATTTATTTATTCAACGAAGGATAATTGGGATTAAATTAATTAATTCCAGTACGCCAAACTACCTATATAAATAATTCTATAAAACATGCGGCGGTAATGGGTTTCTTCCACTTACATTCCCCTGGTCAGTGCTATGGAGAATTCCAAGAATTCATAGTTTTCGTTGACACCTATTCGACTACTAACTTAATCGCGGTTGACTGACATTATCGAAATATTATGCATATTACCTACAAGCCATAACATTGGTTATTATAAATTTTAATAAAAATAAAGAAGTAGAAGAGAAAGCCAATATTATTGTACAATTTGCTAAAGAACTTAATTTGGTAATTGACAATGAATACGTAATCCACCTTTAGAAAATGTTGTCGAGGAACTCATGAACCATTGACGGAGACTGAGGAAAAATTACTTATTTATTATTAATATTTAAATGACCTTCTAACCCGAAGCTGGTCTGCCATCTGGAGAATACTACGCGATCTCTGCCGGCTCTGTGCTTGAGAACGAGTTTTAGAAAAAAATTATGTCAATAGAAAAAACTAAATAAACTCGACGATCTACTGCAGATTTTGCCCAAATCAGGCATGGAATTAAAAAACTTGAAAATATTTACTCAGACACCTATAGATTTATTATATCTTATTTTTTTATATGATTTTCGACTTACCGATTCATATGTATAGGTAATTTTTTTAAAGCTTTTGTCACGATTTTCTATACCACGGTTGTTTTAATTTAATTTCTTAATTTTTTCTATGAATTCTATCAATTTATTTACCGTGTAAAAAAAGATTTGAGTGTATTTTATATAATAAGGGTTAGATATAAATATGTTTTTTATTTCACACCCTCTCCTCCGTGTTATGATTTAGATTCGTCGACGATATTATATTACAGAACCGAAAAAGGGATCCGCGATTAGAGCACTCGGCATGTATTATCCTCTTTGTGGAAGACGATAATAATTCAGAAGCATATTTTCATCTAATACCGATTATTGCTCTCTTATCGGCATTTATATGGCCCATATATCTCAGAATTATTGCGCGAAAAGAAAAGGGCGAGCGCTTTTTGCATAGGACGCTCTACACGCACGATATAATTTACAAAAATAATAAAATATAGATTTTAGTGAGAATAGTTTATTAATCTTTTTTTTGGAAAATATCGTATTTCTGTGTATTTTTTTATTTTTAATAAATCGAACGTTGAGAAAAATTGACGACCTGAAAAGAAAGGAATATGGCATCGACTTTAGATGGTATATGCAGAGTGGTGAATAGTGGCTGGTAATAAAACCTACCGATAAAGGGAAAATATATGGTGGAGGCCCTTCCCCGTGGACAGACTTAAGTGAATGCTGTCCCTGAAGGAGATATTTCAAAAAAAGGTTGTCAATGCGTCCAGGACAAAGTAGATAGTATATTCGTAACGGATAAAAATAAAATCGTCTTCAATATTCATTTTTAATATAATAATTATACACCGCTGCATTTAAATACGAATATTTATAAATTTTTAGCTATTTATTTGAATATATTTAGGGAAAATTTTAAATATTGTTATCTCAACATGAAATGGAAATACTTTTTAGTTCAAAATAGTTGTATTTTAACTCTATAACTGGTTTTGACAGAACGTAGCAGTGAATTACACCTGAAAATTAATTATTGAAAGTGTCCTCTATGAATAAATTGTAAAATTATATTCTTGATGTTTTTTTTTTTTTGACTTTATTATTTTTGCATATCAAATACGCCAGCGTCTGGTTGGGCATAGGTTAAAAAAATATTTTCAGTTGTAAATTTTTATTATCTGCCACACGGGACCGCCCCCTCTAAAAATGCGAGAAGAAAAGGCCATTTTTTCGGTAATATATGCCCGGCTTTTTGACAAACTCGCCCAAGGTACAGAGTCACTTTTCACGATATCCTTTGTCCTTTTCAGAACGACTCTCATTCATTTCCCCTTGTCAGCTCCACATTCAATAAAATATTTATATTTCAGGATAATGGAACAATCTACATACGCACGTTCCGCCTTTTTTCTCTCACATATTATTGATATTATTATTATTTTTTTCTTCTTTCAATTCTCCAAAACCCGCGGCGTGTCCCTTCCATTCGGCCGTAATGGTGTCGGCGTAAAAAAATGGAATACACACTTTGATCCAACTAGGCACTAAACATCGGCTGGAAACTATCAAACAGAAATGTTTTCCGTGTTCCAATAATATTATCCCCGCAGGGATATATCCATTTTTCCATAAAAATATAAAGCCGTACATTTCAACACGGATATTACATGTGTTTAGACTTGAACTCTATAATGTGCTGTGGGGTCGCCGGTCAGAATAAATCGATTAAAATCAACACTGAGCAGCTTAACGTGGGGTTGGTTCAGATTATGAATCAGTGTATGGAAATCACAACAATCCATAGAAGGAAAAAAGCAAATTCTCTTCTTAAAAATTGATAAAATAGCTTTTAAAAATAATTTATGGCAGTATACGTAATAAATTTTAATTTAAATAAATAAAATGCATTCATTGTTTTTGTATGATAAAATTGGTATTACATCAATTTGTTATGTACGCATAATTAAAATAACGTATTGCATAAATACATGGATATAAAATCATTATGAAAATATTTTAATAGTGACATCTATAATTGAGTTACTGATAGAATATAAAAATATCTTATTTAGCAAATTTTCAAACCGGATTTAATTAAAGCAGCAAATTCTATCAATAGATGTCAATAAATACAATTATTTATTATCAAAATGCATTAAAATATGTTTTACAATTAGTTTTATCATACGTATATTGATTATTTAATAAAATTTAAACAATTACATTCGTGCAGTATAATCTATATGTTAATATAAACAAGTTGATATTACTCATCGATCAACGTACTACGGTTTTTTTATCAAAAAAATGAGGATAATTATAAAAATAATTTGATTGCCACATAAAAAATATTTTTCGTAGATTTCCGTGACTCCTTGTTATCTGTAACCAGCTGAGCTGCTCTGAACCTTGCACATTGACCAGCGAGCAGCGTTTATTGAATAAGTGCAAACAAAAACAACACAAAATGAATCAGAAATCTGTCAAAAATTTACATATGACTTATGAATATAATACACAAAAAAATGTGCTACGATTATATTTATATATCAACTGCTTCCTTTCACTATGAACAATATTCATTATCATTTTAGCCGTACATCGAATTTATATTAATCCTTTCAGTATTTATTAGCCCGGCTTACGATCAATGCTTGACTAATGCAGATAACTACCGCTAAATCTTAAAATAATATTTGATAAAAAAATAATACCGTGACCCTTTATATTATAAACTTTGAACTTGTACCACTGAGCTATTAAATCTATAATGCACGTTCAACAGATTAATGTACAATTACCTTGCTTACGTTTAAAAATGGCGATTGAAGAGCGATATAATGGTTCATATTAACATAAACAATTATATACATGTATGGAAATGAAATAGGTTTTTAGTAGCAATACTAGAAAATTATTTATATATCGATTTAAGGTATGATTTAAAAATTAAATGGCTTACATTATTCATAATTAAACCGATTATGCTTTCAATATCCATGTAATTTAATTATATTGTTATTGTAATATGTATGACAATTATTGTTTATATCAATGAAATATTATATATTTTTGCATGATCTATTTATTTTTAAATATTTTTAATTAATACGTTGTAATAATTTTAGCTTAACATGTTAATTTACCACCACGATTAATTATTGGTATCTTGCAAAAAGTAAATCAGGGGTGTTCAAATATTTTTATGGTGTTCGAATATATTAATATTAAATTATATTTTTATTGTGATAATCATGTGTTGACTCTATGTTTTTTCGTGATTTCATATATTTTTACGACGTGTAACGTGTCGCGATAAATTTTGGCATCTATTCAATTTGTACAAAGACGATATTGTCTCGCGGACTGTTTATTTGCATTCACAATCTCCAAATCAGTGTCCAAAAACTATTGTAGCGTTATTATTTTTTAATATTCTGTATAGATGCACTGATCTCCGAAAGCAATTGAACACATCTGCCACCAGCTGATTCCGAATGTTTATAAGAAAAGGCAATAGTGCGAGCCGGCACTTATTTATCGGTCGACTAGCGCGGTAATTGGTCGTGGTCAGAGCTAACGGATCCTATTTCGATCTCGTTCTGAATGAAAAGTGATCGGAAAACGGCGCAGAATCAGTGTGATGACTCGATCTGAGTTTGTCGAGTGATAAACAGTGCTAATTTGGAGCGGAGATCGGCGTACAGAGACAAAGAGATCGCGAGCAACAACAAGTGATTTTGCGTTTTTCCACATTCGCAGTAAAAATAAAATTATTAGTTCAGAACAGCGGTGAAAGTAATTGCATAATCCTCATTACTGGTGAGATACATAACTATTTAACACATCATGTTTGATTAGAATCGTTTTTTTTATTTTTATTTATTCTCCAATATTGATATATGTTCATGTGTCAGCTGTAAACGTTTTATTTATATGCGAAATTAAATAAAACGTGTATGCAACTATGCAGGTGACTGCACGGTCAAGGATATAAATGCATTAATCATTTTTTTCTTCATATAATTACGGTGCAACGTCTGCGTGGATAGATCATCTCGTGCGCCATGACATCGTTGAATTTTTAAATTTGAATACAACGGTTTTGGCCTTAACGACACAATTCTCGCGCAAATAAACTAATATTTATTGCTTTACGACGATTTATCAATCATCGACAAGGTTCATGGTTCAACACAAAGCCCCATGCTAATCATAGATACCATTGATAACATAATTGTATATTAAATATTTATACATTTCTTAAAATAATCACTTTCTTTTATTTATTTTATTATTTATATATATCAATATATTTTTCGTTATCAGTTAACTAGCATTTATTGTGTAGAAATGTTGCTGATAATTATTAATTATAATCAAAAATGACAAAGAAAATGCTTGTGTTATCTCGATCGATAATATCGCGATTTGTATTTCGATCGTATCTGAGTAACGAAATTCCAATACCATGCTGCTCAGTATCGAGATTATTTTTTTTAAGTCCTTGAATCGCAACTGCTTAGACTATTCTTTGTATTTACATGAGGTTTGATAATAAACAACGCGGAAGTACCCATCGGATACATTATAAACAAAAACAACTCTGGAACGCGTATTTGTTCGGACAAATCTGCCTTATACCATCTTCTTTTGTTGGAGTTGGATTTCCATAGCTTCAGAAGGCATCACATTAAAATCAAGATCCACAAAAGTATGCAAGGGTTTATTATTAGTTACAGGTTTTTTACATCAAATACACCTTTTTGCAAATCAAATTAATCATTTTTAAAGGAACTGATAAAAAAAACCTAATTAGTGGGAAAATTATTAATTAAAATATATTATTAAGGTAAATTCCGGGTTAGATTCGGGGTAGTTAATACAGTTGAACCCGTTTTTTACATTATTAAAGGAACAGATAAAAAAAAGTATATATATTGAGAAATATTTAATTGTTAAAAGAATGAATTTGATTAGTAAATAGTTGTATTTGATTTGCAAAAGGGTGTTTTTGACGTAAAAATTCCTGTATTAGTTCCCAGACATCAATGGTATTGTACACCATAATATATTATAATACTATATTTCGTCTTTTTGGTCGTAGTCGATTCCAGCTCTCCAAAAACAATTTTTAACCGATCTGTCACGGCGGCTCGAAAACAACCGCGTCGTCCGAAGGGGGTCTATTTATAATGTAAAATACTGATAAATTTTTCATCAATATCTTGACTTGTTTAAAAAAAATGGATTATTCTAAGAATAAAAATAGTCAATCATGAAATGCTTCATAACTTGGTTGATATTTGGGATTTTTTAAATAATTAATCGATGTCCCGCCGCAGACTGAGGACTGCCGCACTTGCTATTCGCTCGGTTTCACTCGGCACATCGTACCGGATGCAAGCGAGAAAAAACATCGCGCCCTTGGTAACAGAAGCGAATATTGCTGGTTTTTTTTCGCAAATGCGGTCAATTAGTTATTTATTAGACTTTTTCAGACAAATACAAAAAGTTTGTGATATGTAGGATATATATTAAAAGAGTTATTCGAGAAAAATGAAAAACTAGGGGACCCCATCGGCACGGCTAGCTTAACCATTAATTCACAAGCATTAGCAGTGCATCTAAAATAGACACCTTTATTTTTCTAAGATCTTCAATATCTGTACCAGATTTTTGGGGTAATAACACTTGTAAGCATATATTATAATTAAGTCCAAAGGTTTCATTTCACTAATACTGTTTGGGGGAAAAAATGCTAAGTTTATATAATCTTTTAATACAAATTTATTCAAATTTTAAATATTTACGACGTAAATTACGGGAAATATAACGTAAAATCGGGTATCTAATGTATTAAAATAAAATATTGCAGAAAATTTTCGCAAATTCCTGAAAAACATGGATTCCACGCATTTAAAACAGGGTTCTACTCTATCTCTTTCAGCTATTCTGACTATATCTCCCCAATATTGACAAAACGTCGCCTGTTTATGTTTTTTTTTCATCTTAGAGAAGAGGAAGAAGTCACGGGGTCTAAGTCCGTCGGTTACGGAGGCTGAATCATAAAAACGAAGTAAAAATCGAGCATATCAAATCACGTTAAACTTTTGTAACAACCCCCAATAAAATAAATATGACTACTAATGTCAAGATACGTTAAATCGACGTATACAGTAATAGAAATTCAATAATTCCGATTATTTTATGATCAAACCATGCATATCTAAAAAATGCATCGTAAGAGTATATTTAGGAAATAGAAACTCATTTTGAATATCAATTAAGCATCGAATAATTATATTCAATGAACAATCGTTATTTGGCTGCCATTTGCATTTTTTTCAATCGAGAATTTGCTAATATTAATAGTACAAAGATTTCGTCATTTAATATGCATATTTTTTATGCACCGTATGCAAAAAAAATAATAATCATGCATTGCTTTGAAAATAAATTAAAAAAATAATCATTACAACTTATTTAAATTTATACTGATTTTCATTGCATCATATTGAACAATGCAGTTAGAAAAAATGTTGTTTACAACTGAATTTATCATTATTTACCGACAATTAAATTTTATGCAGTCGTAATGATTATTTGTCGTGTATTTAGAAAACGCACGACGTTGTATAATATTTATGAAAATACAAAAATATTTTTCACATTTACTTATTTTGAAAATATGTGCATTTTAATCAAATATTGACATAAATTAATATTTCTAATAATTACCCTGAACGCAATGCGTAATGCAATATATCTAAGATGGATTGCATCTAACGCAGACGAAGGTCGGTACGTTATTCTGCAATAGACCTACATATTAATAATGATTCTGTTAAATAATGTACTTATTATTTAGATAAAACATTGGAACCATAATAAAATCGCCAAAAATCACTATTCGAAGTCAATCTGTTTTCAAATTATGGTGAAATAAACTTCTTTGTATTTTTTTTTCTTTAGAAATCTTGTTGAATAAATTTTATTTTATAGGGAAAATTTATATGATATCCATACTTGTCCTCAGTATGACCACTGAAGTTATTACTGAAATTTATGCTCAAGGGCAACATTACGCAGATTTTATATTCGCGTTCAAAGATTTAAATATTTATTCATACTTAATTAATATTATCTACTAATATTTTGTAAACTTCTTCAAAAATAACTTTCACTAAATAAAAAAAAACCGCTAGTCATCAAAGAATAAAATGTCGGTGTCCGTAACATAACTCTTTAACCGCTATTGACACACCGGCATGACAATTGCTTATTCACTGTTGGCAGCTTTATGTAATCGTTAATTGAATAATAATGTGTTTATTTGAATCTTAGAAATATTTATAACCAGACATTAAAAAAAATAATTTCATAATTATTTACTATTATTTCATAATTTGGTCGATATTTTGGATTTTTTAACTAAACCAAATGACGCATAAATGACACGCGCACTCGGCGATGTCACGCCGTAGACTGAGTGCTCGCAGCACGTGTCACTCATACATCTCACTTGGCACCTCGTACCGAATGTGATCGAAAAAAAATCGTATCCGTGACAACAGAAGCAAATATTGTTGTTTTTATTATTTTTATTTTAAGAATAATGATTATTTATAATATATATTCTTATTTAGACAAATACGAAAAGTTTGTGACATGTAGGATTTATAATTAACCTAGCCGTGCCGATTAGGTATATTTGGGACACCACGTTTTTTATTTTTCTCGAATAACTCTTTTAATATAAATCATATATGTCACAAACTTTTTGTATTTGTCTAAAAAAGTCTAAACAATAAATATTATTAATAATCAATGATCTCTATTGTCAGCAATTGAGTAAAAAAACAATAATATGCGTTTCTATTCGCTCCGTACAGGATGCGAGCGAGAAAAAATACCACACGTCTCAGTGGGGCAAAAAATTAAAAATTTGGTCGATATTTTGGATTTTTCTACTAATATATATCATGAATAACTATTTTTATTCTTAGAATAATCCATTTTTTTTAAAAAATGTCAAGATATTGATGAATTCTTCATCAATATCTTGACTAGAAATGCTTGAGGTCTATTTTCATTCATTAATTTTATACTAAATAGACCCCATCGGCCGACGCCGTTGGTTTCGAGCCGCCGTGACGGATCGGTTAAAAAAAACTATTCGAAAAAAATCAAAAACTTGGGGTCCCCAATTGACCCCATCGGCACGGCTACACTAAACATGCGACAAATCTAGAATTTATAATGGTTGCCGACTAATTCTTATTGAAATTTCCCTTTTCTAAAAATCATACCCTACCTACCTACCGGCAATATCAAATACTGCAAAGTACCTCATATCAACTTACGGATGACATGAATCCAAGACTCTTATTCTACTGATTCTGCCCACCTGAAGATTGTTCGTGCTCGTTGTATACTTAGGGTCTTTCAAGGGTTTTTCAGAGTATCGTGTAATCAGAAGACGTACAAATTCAGGTTTTACACCCATCTGCGATAAGTATATAATTATAATGCGTTGCTTAAATGACATCTGCACCTCTTGCGCAATCATGAGGCAACCAACGGCTAACCAACTCTGGTCAGGTGGATTCTCCCC
>JAGXCT010034574.1:0-38307 GCA_022495035.1 Philopotamus ludificatus
GGTAATAATGAAAACCCAATAATCAAATCTGCTAGAATCTAATGAAACTATATTTAGAAAATCCGTTATCCCCTTTTGTCTTTTGTTTCGCAAGTTATTTATGCATTTCTTGATATCTAGCCACACAAATCTGAAGGTTCCATTAATATTTTAAAGAAAGAAAATGCTGTTCTATGCTCTTAGCAAATTGCAAAGCTTTAGTTGATAAATTTCGCCATTTTGTTTACTTTTTTACCCATTGAACAAAATACATACACAGATATTCTGATTCTAGGAGTTGGGTCAAAACAAATAATTCGTGTAAAAATAAAGTATTTGCTCTTTTTAGTAGTCCGTGTAAATAATGAGTTACATCAAATAATATAGCTTATAGAGAGTCTGAAAACTCTGTCGAAAGCTTAGTATTTCATTGTGAAATATTTTCTATTTTATTTTATTATATTTACTATTTAATATTAGTATAATTGTCAAAGAGCCCAAGAGACCAAAATGTAAAAATATCTTAAATATGTATATATTAATTATTTTTATTTATAGCATAATTTTTATTATCGTTGACTATTATTATTTAAATTATTGAGTTTATGCCAAATGTTATAAAATAATTGGAAAATATTTGGGATTGGTTGTGAATTTTATACGACGATAATTTCGCGGGGATATTCCCATCTGGATATTATGCAGTAGTTATATGTTTTATCTACATGCTATATGGTCAGAATACATTCGAACCGTATAAATGGCCACGGGGCTGCATTAAATTTATGGGCCAAAGACTCATGGCAGAATTTATGCCCGAGCCAATATCGAAATGAAAACAAGTGGACGTACCAACCCTTCGCCGTCCCCCATGGTCAACCCCAACCCACCCCCATAGATGTGCGGTCAAACCTAACAAACTTGTCCATTATCTTATTATTTACATCGGCAACTTTGCCTCCTTGTAATGGCGAAGTTTCCGCCGTCAAAATAAAACTGTTCAGTTAGTTTCGAACGAGATTTACTATTAAATATGTACATTTAAATAATTAATAAAATAACTTGCATAGCATTTGAGAAGCGGTGGCGGCGTCGCGGTGTCTGGTCTCGGGGAATTTAATATTTTAAAAATTTACGCCAGTTTGAAATGCGAAAAAAGGGTCATCTCTTTGGCTCCCCGGGGATGAATGACGAATGCTCGCCGCTATAAATTTAAAACGGGAATAGGGTATCGATTTTAAAACATGCCATCTAATATTGATACCCCATCCAATATATATATATACACGAAATAACTAGGATATATATCAGAATACATGTACAAATAAAGCAATATATTTGTTGGCAATTTAAAAAAAATAGAGATTTGATTTAAAGAAAAATATAAGCTAATTTGCATACTTTTTTACTTTATTTGATAAAATTGAGAAAAAATAAATTTATGATCCAATAGATTTATATTCTGTTCTCAGTTTTTTTTAATTATGAGGTTTACTAATCATTAAAAAAAACAATAAAGAGCTGCTGTCGGTCTTCATTGTTAGCTTCTCTAGACTGCATTTTCTTCTAGTGACGTGGTAGAAGAACCATTAAAACTTTGCCTAGAAAATTCTCAATAGCTGATTTCTTTGAATACCCAACTCCTTAACCTTTTCCACTCCGTGGGCCAGACGTATTGGCCCGAAAGATTTTTAGCAAACAACTTAAACCAAGTTTCTCTTAATTTAATTTTAATAAATATTGTTTTTTTTTTAATCATATATTTAATCAAACCTTATAAATGCTTCTAAATCATTTTAATAATGAATATCTATTCTAATAACTTTGTAAAAAAATATATTGACAGTAACACATAGATTCGACTAAAAGTTAACAGAGTGGAAAGGGTTAAAGAATGACTCATTAGTCCTTTAGTCCCGAACGGATTTAATATTCGTCTGTCCACTTTTTTTTAATGATCCAGGTCTTTACAGTATACAGGCTTGAGAAAAACCGTGATATGACTCAAAGACCAGTGACTTAAGACACGTATTTAAGATAGCATTTTCTTTACTTAATTTTTCATAGCCGTGTTTTTTTTATTAATTTTATTTATATATAATTATTTGTACAGTTGATGGTTCATTATTAAATGGACAAAAAAACAATTTTCAAACTTATAGTAATTTATTGAGATGTTTCATACCTTTCGACATTTAAAATTTTTTTTCTAGCTCTTTAAATTTATTTTTTGTTGTCTTTTTGGGCTGATAAATTTATATATTTATTTAAGTTCATTCAAAGAGAACCAGAAAAAAATATAAAAAAAACAGAAATTATAGTTAGCGGGCCACGCGTAAGCTCGCGGCGGGCCGCATATGGCCCGCGGGTCGTAGTTTGCGCATACCTGCTCTATATAAACATCAGTTTTTATTCATTTAAGTTTCTCGGCGATAAATAATGTTTATGTAGAAAAAGGTTTTTATTTGTCATGTTTTTAAAATCCCTGGTGACCCTTTAGCTACAAATATTGTCCAGCCCTGATATGGAATATATATAAAAATGTTAAATGCATTCCAATGATCTTCATTTTGAGAATAAATATTTTTTTATGAAATTAGAATGAAAATTTATCCTAACAATTTGAACTCCTATGTCATTTTCAAACGTATTGGTTATTAGATTTTTTCCCACCAACTTCCTTGGTCCAATACGTATGGCCATATTTTTCTCTTCTGTAGTATCTATGTATTTTTTCAGTAATTCATTTTATCTGTTTTCCGATAATTATGTATTTTAGTGAATAGTTTTATTTTTAATTTTGTAGCCTAGCAACTCGCACTTAATACCAATAAAATTGATGTTTATGATAGTCATTGGAAATACCTTTGGGTTGGTGGGATTTTTTTTTTGAAAAATCCTTGGAGCTCCAAGTTATAATAATCCTAATGAAAGATACTATTACGGGCTGATATCAAGATATATTATCTTAATGATATTAAATATGTCATTAAAATATTTATAACCGATACCTTTTTTGCACGGTTTTGATACAACGGCTCAAGAAAATTTACCGATTTATTTTTTTACAATGATTTTTTGTTTAGCTCGTTTTAAAAAAAATCAAAGGGAATAAAAATATGCATTTATAAATAAAAAATCTTTCCCTGTCGTGCATAATTATGAAAAAAATATTTTTTAGAACCATTATTTAATAAAATTATAAAAACGATATTCTATAAAGATGAGAAAGCGTTTGATATCAATGCAAAATATAAAAAAAACGTTGTGGTTGTCATTAACGACGAATAAAACAGGGATAAAAAAGCAGTCTTAACTCATTGCTTACGAGGATCGTGGATTCCACGTAAATAGCATTTTTGTGTATGTCCGGGGCGCGCATATCACGCCATAGCCGGAACTAGGTGTTTGTTTGGCTGTAACTTTTACAACGTTTTGTTTTTTTCAAATATTTTTGGTTAGATACTTGGACATTTTGGGTCATCAATGCTTAGATACTTAGTTTTATTTTTGATGAATAAATTCTTACTGATGTAATATCGTAATTGTTCTCTTTTATTTATAAGGTTCCTGAATACTCGGAGCCATTAAAACAACTGTCGTGAATAATAAAAATGATGGCCTATCCTAGTGACCCAATGGGTAATGAAATTATTTATACATATTCAATAGGCCATGTTCAAACGGCTTGTTTCCAAAAAGTTTGGTGACCCCTGCTATAAAATATATTATTTTTTTTATTATATTTCCATTAACTAATCAGTAAATGTTAAACCAAATTTCAGCGAATGGGCCCTATGTTGCTAAACACCACTATAGTTTTATTGTGTCATATTTCGATATTCGATTTTACGTAATATATAAATGTGTTTCTGATTTTTTTGCACGGTATACTTTGGAACATATCCCCCGTGTAAAAAGAGAATTGGGCGTATAAGAGAAATATGTACCAGCAGTCTAAATAATGGATTTAATACAAATACATAAAAAAAGCTCAATATATTTTAAATTGGAACTATGCGTTCGCAATGGTTCTATTGTATAATTTTTTTGTTACATTTTGACTCGTCCCATTGTTTAACCCTTTCGGTTGCGTAACATATGTTACAGATATATCAATGGGCGTCCATTGTTACCCCCCGTGAAATATATCGACGTGTTATCGATTTTTGTCTGTGCGAAATAACATTTTTTAATATATTCTTTTATGGTGTCACTTCAGCGTAATGTTTATGGCGATATAAAATTTATTTTTTGTTCCTTATTGTGGACGAGATTTTCGTTATTTCAGATGGGTGGGATCCGGATGTCGGAAGCTTTCCGGCCCGAGAGATGAAAGGGCAGTTCGGGGGTAATAAATCATCGCATCACTGGCCACCGGAGCTTTACATCATCGTACTTAAGCAGTTTTCAGACCCGGACCCCCAGGTCTGAGCCCCGCGGGACCACCGACAGGGTCCAGACAGATTACGCGGACAGAGATGAAGTGGATACACGTAAGTTTCACCTTTGGAAAACTTTGCGACGAGAGTTTGGGAAGCGCAGACGCTCTATGCTGAGAATTTCGTTAGGCCGTCACATAAAAACATGGCGTTATTGTAATTTATTCATTAAAACAATATTATTTCTCAGAATATTGAATGTGTACGGGCGGATAATATAATTAAATGAAAAATGGCGTCGATGACTTTTGGACGCCATGTGAAATAATTATTATTTTAAGTTTTGCGTAATTTTAGAGGGGAAAACTCGAACAAGCGCGGCTAATGAATGTTTTCCATTGTATCTGTCCCGGAAAATTCTAGGCCGGGGAGATACCAGGTACCAGCTGTACCGGTCTAGAATAAATGACCAGATCCACGTGGGACTCCGGGGGTTCCGGGCGGGGGAGTTAACGACCACTCACCGGACCCCTTGCAAAAATTATTTGCGTCCCCCCCCCTCGCTCTCTCGCTCCGACAAGGGATAATGGCCGCTTGGGGTGGTCATTGTGTTGCCATTGCCGACCTGTCCACCTACCCCAAGGCAAACTTTTATTTGGCGCAAAATGAGACCAGAAAATTACAACAAAATGGCCGACGATAACGGCCGAAATGTACTCGAACGAAATATCAAATAATATATCAGTGGAGAAATTCACTACAAAATTACAGAAAATAATACACTGCTCAGTTTCGTTCTATAAATTTGCACGGACCTCGTATAACACGGTCAAATAGCTTCACAAAAACATCGTGCAATACCAAATTAGAGTGTGCGTTCCAAAAAAATATCAAGGTTTAATTATATCCTTTATTTTTTCTAATATATTAATATAACATAAAAATATACGTTTATGTATTTATTTAGAATACTTAGATAATATAGATTGGGGCTTTCCAACGGGGTCCAGGTGGAGCCCCTGGGGGTCTATGAAAGTTTGAAAAGGGTCTAAGTGTACCGGGGGTCTATTTTTTATATTTTCAAATTTTATTTAAAATTATTGCTATAACTAATATAACTTTATAATAATATTTCTTCATACAGAAGTTCGTTGGTTGTCGAAAGGGAATTTGTTTGAGTTAAAATTTTAATCAAAAACTGAAGAATTTTCACTTACAACTTTACTACAATTTCCGATAAAAATATTTTTTTGATATTCTATGACAAACGCGTGCAAAGAACTCACTGCTGTAAATCGAAAGAAAATGTAAGGGGGTCTATGGGGAAAATAAATTAGTTAAAATGGGTCTATGTGGGAAAAAGGTTAGGAATTCTAAATATTTATTCGACTATCTATTATCTTTTCATGATATTTATTTCATGATAAGGGGTTATGCACTCTTGTTATTTCTTCTTGAACTTTAAACTTCTTTACAAAACAGGATAATTTTCTATAAAAAAAATGTCCTAATTTATTAGCTAACTCAGTAAGTAAGCCCTTCTTTATCTCGGTAGCTAGGTTCCTAGATAATGTTGTGTTATTGAGACTCAGTACAAAAAGGGCGTTAGATTCCAAATCTTATAAAAACATTTTTTTAGTCAATTCAAGCAATTTTAATTTTTTTAAGAACTCAAAATACAATAAACGCTCTCTGCTATTCCGCCGTTCAACTGAAAATAGTACAAGGCCATCTAAAATATGACAATAGAACAAAAATGTTTGACATATTGATTTCGTTCAATCTAATAGTCTTTAATATAAAATTAAATAGTCCTTTTCCAAAATTGTGGCCTTGGCTTCTATAACGCTTCTATAATTTTAAATTTATTAATATTCTTCCTCGTTATTACTAAATACAATTAATCGTAAAAGTTTTTACCATAGAATAATATCATCGCTAATTTCTGGATCATTTGCGTCTTCTACTATCAAAAGTCAGTAATTTTGCCTTATTTTCTACTTCTTAAAAGCTAGTTCTACTCCTGGTACGGAAACGGCAATTTATTGCCTCTACCTATTGAATTTTCAACTCCAGTATGTCCAAGAAAAATGATTCTAGAAGTTTTGCGAGTTAGAGCTAAACACTAACAATATTTTGTAAAATACGATTTTGTGGAAAAATTAGTTTATTTAATTTTGATATTTATATTTTTATTTTAAAAGTTAAACAAGTGTATAAAATAATTGGTCAGAATACGTAAGCCATGCTATTATTTCAAATCCGTGTAAAAATTAAATAACATAACAGCATAAAATCATAACTAAAATAAATATTAGATTTTAAGAAATTATTGATTTATAATATTAAAAGATATTTATATGCCATATGAAGCTCATAACTGATAATAGAGATTTGGAATAATTATTTTAATAATTTAATAATAATAATAATAATGCCCTGTTTAGGAATATATACTATTTTTTTTATTTTCTAACAAATATAAATAAGAAAATAGCCATATTTCATCATTGAAAAACTAAGATCGATATATAATTAATTTCATATTTGATCTTTTATTCTTCGACGAGTATAAATTATTATGAACTTTATATAAATATTTTTAATTTAATCATACATATATTATATGAACGTTATAGATTTGGCGCCATTGAATTTCGTGAGTTGTTGCAACACAGCTAATTTCTTGATAGAAGACATATTTGCTTATAATATAAAACCGCTAATTTTTACGCGATATATTGATATACTATTACTAGGTCTTATATTTTTTATGAATAAATTAAATATATTGAGATCTAATGTACAAGATAATAATAAAAGAAATATTGATATGAAAGCATATTAATAATTGGGCCAAGAAAACTCGTGAAATTTAATGGCGTACATGTTAAAAACATAAAAAAATATAATCCCATGTTTAAAATTATTATATACTTTTTATTATAATGATTGGCAAGAGAAATACGTATTTGATTATTTTTTTTAAATGTAATATTTATTAATACATATAATGGATATAACTTTTTGGTCATCCTCCATATATATTCGGCAGTATAGAGTAACACGCTTAGCCGGGCCTATAATATAAAAGAGTACTTAGCGTATTTGTATAGTGGCTCGCGGTGTCGTATAACAGCAGCTCGCCTGCTATTGACATGTCGGCAAACTACCCACAAGGAGATATTTTCATTTCCGCAATGTCTGAAATATTTTTGCATGCTTATACTTTCATATAACATATATATGACGAATATATTTAAATAAAAATAAATTATATTACATAAAAAAAATGAAATGCCAATACGATGCGAACGCAGATGCAAAAGAATATTATGAATGAATGTAGAACCGGTTCTAATAGAACCGCTTGTTATAACAGGGGGGTTCCCCCGATTAGAGCGTCGCCCGGCGGACAGTAGTAAAACTATGTATTTTATTATTCCGCCAATAGATGCTCGTGCAAATTAATCGAATTAATTCGCGGCCACGGTTCGTCGCTCGGCTAAATATTTCAGGGACGTTTTTTTTCTTCTTCAGATAGTTTATGATTAATATAATATGGTACAAATCGTCAATATCCTGTGGGATCCGTTCGTCGCCCTTTCTCGAATATAAATTCAATTTAACCGGATGAATTTCCATTATGGCGTTCAGGTACTCACACACTTCAAACGCCCCCGTGGAAATTACGACGCGTTAATCTTGATTGACAATAAATCGAATGGATGATTTTTGCATAAGAAATGTGTTTTAAAAAAAATCTGGACCGGATATTCGAGCGAATCGAATTTAAAAATATTTTTCTGGGGGCTTATTCTTCGGCGGTGTGCAGAAGACGCCTTCGGGAGCCATCATCGGCCGGATATTGGGTCCTCCCCATACAGAAACCGTAATTTCTGCCTCAATTATTGGTTGTTAAATTTTATTACCGTTTCAATGTTAACACACCCATCGCCCGTATTCGGTTTTCGGAATTCGTGATTAATTTATTTGATTAATATTGGCGTGGTGAATCGTCGACGACGCCTCCTGCTTTCGGATTTCATGGTGGGGCCACCATGTTTTCACCAATGCGACCATCTGATTGATGGATATTTATTTAGTATTAATATGATCAACTGTGCATGACAGATATTCATCTGTATCTGCTTAAAATACATATTTAAAAAAATATTAGCATTGTTAAGTATTGAAATATATTATTTCAATTAATTATCTATAATAATTTTCTTAAAATAAAATTAACAACAGGGGAGAATTCTTTTGAATATTTATGGAATGGTTTAATAAATTCAACTCTTTTTTGTTCATAATCATTGAGTTTCGGACTAATTGATTATAAGAAACAAGTACATAAGATTGTTCGGAAAGAAATCCATGTTGTTGTGTTCAGTTTTAGTTTAAAAATGGAAAAGTGCTTTTAAAAGCGTTTTTTTTACACTATTTGTTAGCTATATTTTTCATAACACAAATCCTCTTTAATCATTGAGGGTGAAATGGAGAAACTATAAAAAAAAATTAGACTTTGTATGCTATTTTTTTTATTAGATTTTAATAAATTTTATGGATAAATATTGACAGAAAGCAGATGTTAATTTTAATTTTGTTGATTCAATTCGGACAATAGGATTTAAAAGATGCTCTTTAATCTATAAGATTATCAAAATCAGCTACATACTGGATAATTCCATAATTGAAGCAGCTCTCTGACAAACTGTGCGCAAAAACTCTTTAAAACGCATCGTTGAAGTCAGAGGGGTGGGATTTGCTTAGTAGGAAAAATCGTTGCTGTAAAAAAAGAAATCTGCCGTATTTAGAAAAACAATAGCACGGGAGACGAAAAATGGAAAATTAAAGAAATATTCTGATAACTAAAACCTGGATTAACAATTCGTACAGACTTCTGTGATTGGTGAGACTGTGGACTTGATGGAATATTTCCGGCATAATCCATCAAGAACTTTTAAATTTTGAAGAAATAATTATAGCATATGTTTTTGTCAATGATTAGAAAGATTAAATCAAATAAATCAATCAAGCCAAACGTCAAAATTCATTCAATAGAAAAGAAAACAGGTGGAAAATACAGTAATTAAACTAGGAAGTGCTATTTAATCCACTATACTCATCTAGAGATTTTTCTTTAAGGTTTTTAGAAAATAAAAAAACATCTTGAAACTCATTGTGAAGCTAAATCGCCTAGTTTTTTTTTTAAGAAGGTATTTGAAAATTACCAGAGAGATGAGAATTAGTTATAATTATATTTTAGATAATTATGTATGTGTAAATTTGATATTTCTTTTTGCAAAAATAAAAAATATTGGATTTCCTTTTGAACTTAATTACGAGTTATTTAATTACTTAGTACAGAAAATATTAATAATAATAATCTTACTGAGAATATGGTTAAAATAAAATTTTACCTGGTTGAGTAATAGAATGATTCCAATTTTTTATAATTAAATATTGAATTAATAAATAATTTATCAATAATTGATACTTTTCTAATGCGTAATACATAATATATTTTTACTGATTTAAAATATAATCTAATAAGTTTTGTTTAAATTCGTATTTATATCCAAACATTTAATTATTAACGATTATAATATTTTTATAAAGAAAAATCGTATCAATAGTTTTAAGATAATTTTAATTAAAGATTTAAGACATTTTTTTTATAAAAAACAAAACGAATCAAAATGTTTTAATTATTATTGAACCAAATAAAAAGCAATTCTCTAGTTCAGAGTTACAGTAAAATTCAGTAAGCAGTGAATTCATATAAAATATTATATAAAAATTAAAGTAAATAAATAAATATGAGTAATTTTTATTTAAAAAAAACACTCTTTGGCTGGGGATTTAAAAAAAATGTAAAACTAGCATCATCGTGCTTTAGTTTTGATTATAACTATAATTTTTCAATTCCTCTTATATTTTAACAATTTCATTACGTATTTGATTAAAAAAATAAAAGTAACCCTACCTAGCTGTGCTGATGGGGTCTATTTGGGATTCCAAGTTTTTGATTTTTCTCGAATAACTCTTCTCTATAAATCCTACATATCGCAAATTTTTTTTTTAAAAAAGACTAAAGAATAAATATAAATAATCATTGACTATTATTATCCGCAATTGCGAAAAATAAAAATTAAAACAACAATATTGTTTTCCAATGGCACGGATGCAATGTTTTTTATTGCTCCGTACCGCATATATGCGAGAAAAACATCGCGCATGTGCAAGTCCGAGCGAGACAAAATATCGTGCTGTGCCATGATAGAAACCGATCCGGGAGCGGGCCGTAGCTCTGTGCGCACGCCACTTCCGCGTCGCATTAATTAAAAGAAACATTCAAAACTACATCGATATTTTGGATTTTTCTACTAATATATACCATGAATAACAATTTTTAATCATAGAATAATTTATGTTTTTAAAATGTCAAGGTACATCGAAGGATTTATCAATTCTTGTCATGAAATTTCTTGCGACTATTTTCATACATTCATTTCATGCAAAATAGACCCCATTGGCCAGCGGCGTTGGTTCTGTGGGTTCACAGTGGGTTCATAGAAAATAATAACTATAAATAAATAAATGCGATGTCATCTCAATTCATAATGCTTTAGTTTTAATTATAAGTATGATGTAGTCACTATTGAATACATTTTAGAAGATCCTCTGGATTTGGAAAATTCGGTATTTCGCTTAACTCCTTTAGTAAATCTGTCTTTATCCCTAAACGTATAAAAAATGTTGTTCTTTATTTTTTTAATTGCAGGCAATAAGAAGAAATTATAGAAAGACATATATTGCAAATGGCTGAGAATTAAGATACATAATATTTTTGGTCTAAAATTATTTTCACGACAGCCAGTAATAACGCAAGCTTCCAAAAAGGCAACCAAAGCCAAGACACGGTTTTTTATTTAATTGAAAAAGTTCTTATTCAATTTCCCAATGTATATCTTTTTTAATAAATTTGTAAAAAATATAATGAGAGCTATTTATAGATTCGAGTAAAAGTGGACAGGTTGGAAAGGTTTAAGACACAAAAAAATATTACAATTGTGAAGTGAAAAGCGAATGATTCAAATCCTAGAATCCATATGCGAATTCATCTATAGATTTAATCGAGCGATTAGTCTCTGGTGTTCTCTGATGATTACACGCAATTTTGCGTCGCGGCGACAGTGTGCAGCTCGGCTGGTTAGGAGGTGGTGAGGTGGTGAGCAGGGGGTGAGCGGTGGGCGACAGATAGGTGGGCAATGGGCGGTGCACTCAGGCGGACAATTATTCGAAATTCCTCGGTCTCTACCTTGAGATGCCCGCTGGAGAAACTTGCCATGTACCATCGTGCACAGCGTTTGTTTCAAAGTGAACTCGGTAAATATCGCAAGTCCGTCCCGGCTTTCACGACATTATAATAATCAATTTATATTAATACATAAAAAAAATCATTGGGAACGTTTCAGATATATATTTAAAAAAAAAATGTAATGTAATTTCGCCGGAACGCCGAGTAAGCAAGCATCCTTATCTTAAAAGGACTGCATGTCCTCTCATTATCTGTGCCATTTCAAGTATGAACATCAGTTTTATCCTTTTGGTTACCGATCGGAACAAGTCAAAGGAAAGTCACCCCAACCGGTGGAAATACATCTGTAGTGTGTGCAAGGGATATAAAAGGGAATCGATAATATTTCAGATGTAAATATTTTTTCATCGTGATACGACAACATTCCTCGGCCATGCGGACGAGGGTGTTGTGTTATGTTAATGGCGTAATTATTAGTTACACTGTGTCGACATTGGACCCCATCCTGCATTGTTATCGTCTCGGCATCAATATGACGTAAATACTCATCAGCCAGTCGTATGGGTACGATGGTAATGTCTACGTCATGCGAAAGTCAGTGGCGTTTCGCAAATTAATGCATATTTTTTTTAATGACAGATTTCATTATTAAAATTAAATATATAATGCGTTTTTCGATTTTCTTCCTGAAAAAAAATTCAATTAATTAAAACAATATATGAAATAGTCGAGTTGTTTTATTTCATATTGCAAAAATCTTGTTAATTTCTAAATAAATATGAAATAATATCCATTTATAGTCACAATTACTTTCTAATTTATTTTAAAATAACTAGAATAAATCGAATTTTTAATTAAAATGAAAGTATACATATTTTTATAGATAGGATTTCGATTTCCATGGTTTTAAATTAAGCTTAACCCTATAAATAAATTTATTCAGTGGCGTTATGTAATAATAAACGCATCCGTGCGCGGGACTGCTTTTTATTTAATACAATTAACATCTACTTAAGAAAGTAATCTCATTTTTCGTTTTTTAAATTTTTAACTCTTGAATTTATAATTAAATAAATCAGATATAAGGTATAGTAAAAAAAATCTATTTATTTTAAAAAGCATCTTCTGTTTTCCAATTTTTATGGATAAGAGGAAAATTTTCTTTCACAAATTTACATTTAAAAATAAAATAAGTCTTATCATATTATAGTTATCCTATGTCGTGTCTGACCTCACATCGATTTTTTCAAAACAAAACCTTAAATAATATTTATTAATCCAAAAATGTTGGTTGATTAACTAGAAAGGGTTATCTAAATTAGCTAAAATGTTTTTTTTTTGGTAATGCTAAAAACAATTGCAGATTTTTTAAAACCGCAAAGGGTTAACATTTAAATTTACACGATTTTCAGTTTGATTTGTATATTTATTTAGTGTTGCTGAATTTATGCAAACGGATTCGTATATGAATCTCGGTAATTATATATTTTAAATAAAAAATTGTTTTCGTGTAAAAATTATTCATAAAGAAAATCGTCCTTTGCACAAGGATTATAAATAGTACGAAAAAATACTATGTAGTTATTATTTATATTTTTAACTATTTATCGTGCTATTCAAAATCGTGTAAAATCATTCAAAAAGAAAATCGTCTATTACAAAAATCATTTTACGAATACCTTATGATATTTATTATTTATTTTAAAAAATGTGTTCAAACATGGCGAAAGCTATGACAGTCTTGGAACAAATTATTTTTTTGAAGCAGGTATATCTTAAAACCGTGCAAAAATATTAAAAAACAGAATCACCTGAAGCAAAATTGATCCGCCTACAAGTTTCTAAAAAAATTGGATTATTTTAAAATTTATTTATTTGTAAATAAAATACACCCATCCATGTAATTGTCCATTAATAAACCGCGTAAATTTAAACCAAGTAAAAACAGACATGAGCTCATATAAAATTATGAATTTGCTCCCAGATTTAGAAACCGTGTAAAAAAAAACACATGGAGCTCTTACAAAATCAGCACAAAAAATATTATTATA
Organism: Philopotamus ludificatus; assembly: GCA_022495035.1. NCBI lineage: Eukaryota > Metazoa > Arthropoda > Insecta > Trichoptera > Philopotamidae > Philopotamus > Philopotamus ludificatus. The sequence goes on from JAGXCT010034574.1 coordinate 13,740, forward strand.
AAATTAATTAATATACATATATATTTCTGCACATGCAATATAATTTATATTTTTACAGCATATTAAATTAGTTTATTTATGAATGGTAGATAATATAAATATATTAAATATTATGGAAGTGAAAACTAATTATTTGATTCGGATATTTCACTCTTGTCTTCCAATACAAAGATCTAGTTCGTCTTTCTCGCGGCACCTGTCGCTACTAGTGACTCACTAGTATGTTTCACTCGCACTTGGCACATCGTAACGGATGCGAGCGAGAAATTCACTGAGCCCATGGGTTTTGCGATTGCAGACAATGAAGGTCAATGTTTATTTATATTATTTATTTTTCAGACCTGTTTTAGACAAATACAAAAAGGTTGTGGCGTGTAGGATTTATATTAAAAGAGTTATTCGAGATAAACTTCGAGTCTCAAATAGACCCCCATTGGCACGGCTAGGTTATATATAATAGTTTTAATTTGGAGTGAAAAATCTGAGTACATAATATATTTTCTATTTTCTTGAGTTTGTTAATTTTTTTGATTTTAGATTAATTAAGTATTAAAAGAAAATCGATTATATTAATATTAATTGCTGCTATATTAAAACCATATATACATTCATCCACAATATTTGTTCTTTAGAACTTAATCAATAAGAGTTAAATAGATGTTCGTCTAGATTTTTCCATGATAAGTTTATCCAAAATTTGCATGAATTTTAATAAAAATATGTTTTTTATTGAATAAGTTAGAGTTGTTACTGAGAAATCTATCATCCGCGTTTTACGAAGGTAGACTTATATATTTTTTTTGCTAAACTGCGATGTAATCATCGTCCATGGCGCGCACTTCACTGCGGCCAGGGGCCCCCAACTCCTCTCAAGCGGGGGCCGCAGACATGATTAACGACCGCTGCGAGCCCTACGGACAAAACTTCCCTTACGCGAATTTTAACGGATTGCGGTGTCGGCCCCAACGAATAACGCCAGCGGGCGTTATAACGAACGGACCCGCTAATATATCCGTCGAGGAAATCGCCACCATTCGAGAGAAAATCGTACACGAATCAAAATCTTTATATGTATATATATATAATATAACATATACGGTTATTATACGACGATTGTGTGCAAAGTCATAGAATATTACAATCATAGTTTAAGTTAACGTTGCCGTTTGTTTTTGTTCAAAGAAATTGGGCGGTCGGGATTAAGCGAAATGTCTTGCGAATTTTAGCATGGATATAATTTCCAGGGAAAGGTCTCGGCGAGATTATATAAATAAACCCTTTCTTCTTCCGCTCAAGAGCACACTGCTTTAACAAAACCACATACCAGAAGAAGGGTATAATTTCTGATAGGACCATGCCGAGACCGAACCTTTCGACCCTAGCCCGGGTCCATTCCCAGGCTTTTTGAAAATGTTCATTAAGCCCTGTGCGTATATTTGCACAGCCCTGTAACCCCCTCGCCCCCTGCGGGATCTCTAGACGGCGGCAGTGGCCATAACTTTGCCGACCATACCCCCAAAGAAAACACTAATTTAATCATAATTATTTTCGCTGATTAATTATAATATTAAAAATAATTATGACGATGCGGCTTGACCAGTCGCGTGGCCGTGCAAAAATTTGGCGGGGATCCGCATTGCCATAGTGTATAGTCGATGCGAGTGTGATTTCGCCCGAGGCGTTCGGACGCGACGCGTCACATTCCAAACGCCTTAACCCTTTCGGGGGCGAGCTCTTTGAATAATTGGTGGTGCGGACCGTAGGGGGACGCCCGGGGGAGGGACACGGGACGAGTTTGTCCAGGGGGTGGGTCCCAAATTACCACTACCACTGCAAACTTTTGCACACACACATACACATGTTATATTATATTAATCTGCAAATGGGCAGGAAAAGTAGCGCGGCTCGAATTTCCCTCTTTCGAATCAGATAATTTTATGAATTTGTTTCAGATCCTCGCCCAAATATAATTAGGACACACGATCCCGTGACAGATGTTTTTGCATTCAATTTGCGAAAAGAATGAAACCGGTTTTCGCAATTATTTGCGCGTTTTTCGTGATTGATGTCCGTTATTTTTTTTTGCAAGGGTTGACCATTACGATGGAGGGTTGCGCGGATGCATGCACGTTTGCAAAAAAAATAACAGTGGAATTAATGCGAGCCAGTGGCGGGTGTAAGTGCGGCCCCTGGTGGAGTGGGCGTTGGAAGGCCCTGGCCCGAGGATCGTGTTTAAAATGTAAAGTAAACTCGCACTGTCATCCCCTTGTCACATATCTTCTCCGGCCCACCCTTTCAGGTTTTCGCAATTTTCGACCCAGGCAGTGCTGTACTGTCCCGGTAATTATGGCCCAAATTATGGACAAAGGAAATATTATATTTTGTGGCTTGATTTGATATTTCGAACGGATCGGATAAAACGAGGGATACCGAGAGGGGAAACGGACACTTTCTATTTTGAGAAACAGGAGATGCGCGAGATCCACTCGTGTCAAAATTTTACGGGATAATTCGCAATACATGTTCTAAAAATTACTGAGCAATAAAAGGATATAGAAAAATGATGGATTGGTTTTATATCAAAAAAATAAATAAATATTTACATACATAAAATATATAATATATATTTATTTCAGTTTTATTAATTGTCACTTATACGGTCTTTAATATTAAGAACACGTTGAAACTAAATAGCCTATTCTTCATCGTAGTATTTTTTTGAGAAAACAGTTTGTAGATAAGTCTTAAATATGAAATGAATGTATAAAAATATACGCCAAAAATTTCGAGTCAAAAATTTCATAAATTCTTCGACAATATCTTGACATTTTAAAAAAATGGAATATTCTATGAATAAAAATAGTTATTCATGATATATAATCGGCCGAACGAAACTCAAATATCGGTCCATTTGAATTTTCCTTGTCGTCGATGGCTCAGCAAAGCTCAATGCATGCTAGATGCAACACAGTGCTCACTTATACTTGCGCGATGTTTTCTCGCTCTTCAGTACGAACGGTAAAGCATCAAATACTTATCTCATTAAGGAAAATATTGTTCTTTAGACTTGTTAATATTAATTACAAAAGGTTGAAATAAATACGGAGACAAAAAGAGAATTATCCAGGAAGAAGGCAAAAACTTGAGTTAAAGTGGGTTACAAAATAATAAATTCAAATAAAATTTTAAAGCAGATTTTCCCTGGCTACTACTTAAAATATTCAAAATAAAGTTAAAAATTAAATATCTTTATTTTAATTTTGGAGACAATAAAATGTGCCGGGCATGGCGATCTTACGAGAGAAATTATTTCTTTTACCAATTCAGACGTACTGTTTGAAGAGAATGAAGAAAAAGTTATTTTGTATTAGCTATTATACTTAATAATTTAAAAGATGAGATTGTATAATTATGTTTTTTGTAAAATAGCAATATAATAAATCTAATTATATATGTAATTCCCAAATGGCGCAAATTATATTCAACTCTTTGGTTTGGATACAAGATTGGAACGTTGCCCCGTAAACGCAAGGCAATAAAATAAAAAAATCGAAGAATCATAATGCTGAAATTTTGCAGAAAATATGAAAGAATGTAGAAAATGTGCGTTTCTAATTGATTCTATCATTGTTTCGACAATTTAGGCAAAACGTCGTTCTTTTAATTATTTTTTTTATCTTTGACAATAGAAATACTTCATAGGGAACTCTGTCTGATAATTTCATGAATACGGAGGCTAATGCTTCATAGTAATTCTATCTACATTTCCCATTTTTCATAAGTAAAAAATAACCGAGCACACAAAAACACGTGAAATTCTTTCAACAGTCAATAATAAAGCAACCATGGAATATGGTTATTAATGTCAAGATACGTCAAGGCCACACATATTAACAGTCGAACTCATACCGTACAAACTGTTATTTTTTCATTTCATTTTTCGTTCTGATTAAAATAGAAAAAATATATATCGGTTCGGTTCCGGTTTTCAGTTCATCCTCGAGTGATTATTTTTTTAACGTAATTGAAAAAAAATATACTCCTACATTTATAATAAATATAATACATTAATCGATAAAATAAGATAAATAATAGTAATAATTAAAATATATTTATTAATAATAGAAGAAGATAACAAACCTCTAATTATTGAAATATATATAAGTTATTTCTCGTAGAATAAACTTTAAATAAAAATAAATCAGAGATAATTTGACCATGTACTGAACCGAATAAAAGAGATATTTTTTTCAGTGCAGCTACGGTTTTCTTTAAGGCAGCTATAGCGGACTTTTACGGTTTTAAATTTTCGGGTTAGATTTGGTTTAAATCCCTAACATATTTTCTGATAAATTGTATACTTTATTTATTTTAGAACAATAAGTATATATTATATTATCTCCGTACACCTCATCAATAAGAAAAAGGTGTAAAAATCATACCTAGTATTTCAATGAAGCTTCATTAGATTTGGGGCTTAGCCTCGGCTCCGGTTACAATAAATAAGTATAAATAATAATGCAATAGTATTTTCTTTATTATAATCTTACAATTTCTTGTCTAAATAATGAATAAAGAAATATAAAAATAAATAAAATTGGGTATATTTGACTTCATCATCCGCCACTGTGCCTTGACCCATTCCTTTCCCCACACCCCACCCCCTAAAAAAGGGTATTTAAACCTAAAACGAAAATGTCAACCCTCCGGAAAATATTTGAATATAACATTTCTGCGAGGAAACACTGAGTTATCCGAGATGTACTCACATTCTTGGGCGTAACACTATCCCATTGCCTCAGTCTAACAGCTTTTAATTTTCTCCGAGGGTGAATACATTCAGAGAATTACAACCACATTTCACCTGACCCCGAAAAATTAATAATACAAAAAAAAAACGTGGCGCACAGCATCCCGAAAACCGGAATCTGTGGTCAGAAGGTCACGGCCCGCCGGGGTTGCAGCGGTTAATGGCAGCGCTTATTTCGAGATTGTATTCGATTTGACCCCGGAGGTCCCCGTATAACATTTCACTCATGGAAATAACCCCGGAATCTGTAAATCTGTGATCTATGGCCTCGGCGACCCCGCTCTGGCCCCGAAGTCATACAGTTGCGGGCCCGGGGTCCATATTTTGTCGGGATGCTGCGTTTAAAATTCAGCCATTATCTCGCAACCGGTTTCGGCCAGATTTGTATAGCAAAGGACATGGCGGTACACGTGTAAATTAAATCAGTAGTTCTGTGAAGGGTCCCCGGCAATAAGTGTAAATAACCATGAAATTGAACAGTTTCGGTGAAGTGGCCCCTTTGCCTGGGTACAGGTGCAAATAGTGGCCCTGGCTATTATTAAAGCTTATTACAGAATTAATTTATGTCGACTCGATTTATAAAGGACTTCATAAATTATTCAACAATCTAATTTAGACGTAAAATTTGATATGTCAACAAAAAATGTTGACTATCTACACTCCAATTTAATTATCAGCCTTCTGATCAGTTAAAATAATTATTTAAAAAAAAGGATGACAATTTTAATTTCAAAACATCCTAATTCATTTCGACCCTTGAAATTTGACAACAACCTGCTAAAGACTCTGGTAGAATAAGATTTAAAATGGATCCATGAAATCAAATGCATGAGTAATGCTATGGCTATATCAGGAAAAAATTCCATAAAACTTAAAAACATTAAATATCCTTTATTTACCAGATCTTCCTTGTTTAGGATAAAAAAATATTAATAATCAGAGCATCCCCGAAAATCACCTTCTTGACGCTGAAAAGCAATTTTCCTGTAATTCGAAAAATACCATTCTACGATCTAATTTTTAGTAGTTTTTCCATTAAATTTATGATAAATGTTGTTTAAAAATCTAAATTACGGTTTTATTTTTAGTATATTTTTCGAGTTGCTCTCCTGCGTCTATTTGTATTTTATTTCGAAACCAGAAAGTTTTTACAAAAAGATGATCTAACATAGTATATAAAACGGCATAGATTTATGGATGAGGATGAAAACTTTATTTTTGAATTACATATATAATATATACTTTTAAATTACCGTTATTTATTTTCCCATATATTCCTTCATTAAGTTTTTTTTTAAGAATAATTTGATTGTTTTTATGTGAAATCTAATTTAAATTATTATTTTTATTACACAAAATTACATTTAAATTATTTCGTGTAATATAAATGTACAATTTACTCAATTTCACCAATAAAAATTCTCCAAAACTCTATTGTTTTAATCTAATAAGTTCGTATACTTTATTTAATATTTTATTTTCAAATAATGTCCTTTTTTCTTTTCTATATTTTTTTACTTTATTCAATTATATTTTTATAATACTCTTTATAATTAATTAAATAAGGCTTAAAGGCAAAATATAATTAATTTGTTATGATATATATTTAAATAAATGGTGGAAGGATACGTTCTAAAGACGTACAAAAAAGATAATATGATTAAAGAAAAATAGGTTATATTAATTAGAATCGAATCAAACTATGATATTTTACAAATCAAAAAAAATTAGATTTTATTACTTGTTTATATCCTTTTAATCCTTTTGAGGCTGATTTTTTATCCCTATTTTTTTAATTTTTCATGACAATCACAACCTTTCATTTAGATTTTTTATTTTTCTCAAACCGCCTGTATAATATTATGCATCGTTATTTTATAAATACTTATTTTAGCCTTTTTTTTAATCAGCGGCCAACAAAAAATCCCTTATTTGGAATCGCATAATTTCAAAACCGTGCAAAAAGAAAATTAGACGTATTTAACATAGCCGTGCTGATGGAATCAATTTAGGACCCCAAGTTTATGATTATTGTCGATTAACTCTTTTAATAAACTCTCCTACATGAAACAAACTTTTTGTATTTGTCTAAAAATATCTAAAGATTAAATATTACAAATAATCATTTGCAAAAACAACAATATTCGCTATGTTGACACGAGCTAGATGTTTTTCTCTCTCGCATCAGATACGATATGCCAAGTGCGAGTGAAAGTGTGGAGAACTATGTACCATATCATAAATAACTATTTTTATTCATTGAATATTTTTATTTAAAAAAAAAGGCAAGATATTGATTAAGAATGCTTGGGGTCCATTTTCCATTATAAATAGACTCCTTAGAACGACGCGGTTATTTTGGAGCCGCCGTGACAAATCATTTAAATATCGCAGTGGTATTTTAACCCCTTTAAGGCTGATTTTGTATATTAATCAATTTGCATAATTATATAGTTTTTTATATAATTTTGATTGATCTGTAAAAAAATAAAACAGTCCATTACCTTGAATCGTATAAATGATATTTTAATTATTATTTTTTGATATTTAAATCAAGAATTATATTAATACTCAACTATAATTAAAAAATGGTAAATACCATATAGTTTTCATCCTTTGGTTCCTCCAGTTGAAACATTACCAATAAGATACAGGTACAGTTGACCTAATCTAATGATGAAAGGATCCGAAAAATGTAAATATTTATGATCGGAAGTATTAATTATGATATGCGTATAGTAATCACGGTATCGATTGATTGCCGCCATGTTTGATTGCCCGCCATCTTACCCGTTACATAATGATATCCGAGTATATCCCTTCCATATAGTATAATTCGTAAATTTCCATTTATTTCGGCGATAATGCCTGGGACAAAGGACATTCGGGGAATTAATTTTAATTCATTTTTAGTACTGCTCCGGCACAAAGGTCCGTATCCCGGCGCCATCTACCCCGCTGCGGATAGGATCCGCTGCCCATATATTCACATAAGCGAATATAACCATTACATATTTATACTTATTATAAGGAAGGGTTATAATAGAGACAGCAGCCTTTCCTTTTCCTTTACGGATATGCGCATTCGTTTACACCCCTTTCATCCCCTGTAGTTAACCCGGAGCGGTCCTCTTCGTGCCCCGTTTTTGGGGAGGCGGGTCCCTCTGGGAATTAAAAGGGCAGAAACTAGCTGAAGAAGGAAAGAGGAATTTATCACCGTGATTATAAAGGTCTTAGCTGGTGTTATTGTGTGTGATAAAACGGGATGATAATATTAAATATTAATGTCGGGGGATACGCGCATGCCATATGCCCGTCCGCCCAAATGTGATTTATCCATTTTGGATCGAGATTATAGCCAGGGTTACAGTTTGGAGGATGCAATGTGGCATTAAAACAAAAATGGCGAATGTCTTTTGCCATTTAAATGCCATATATGGCATCAAAACATACTAAATACAGCTCCCCAGCTACTAATCGTCTTCGCAACCGTGCCATAATCAAAAACTGAATAAAAAAATACATAAACTCAATTAAAAATAAAGTATTTGGTATTTAAAAGTGATGTGATATAATTAGAAAAACTCATGTAACATATTCCTTCCCAGGATCAAACTGGGAATAGCGAAAAATGAGCTTTTAAAATGAACATATTAAATATTTTATAATGAATTTTTGATTGCTTTTCAAAATTACGCCTCATAGTTAGTAGATATTCTAAGAAAACATTAACTATTGAAAATCAATACGTTGTTAATTTGATGGCAAAAATTATATGAGAAAAGTTTCGAAACTATGTACGTCTCTCTAGTTATTGTCTTAGATAATATTAATAGTATCTTTGTTATGAATTATTAATTATTTATCAATTACAAATTAAATAATGGACTTGAATTAATATTTTATTGAAATAATAAAATAATTAAAAGTAGAGTAAATTTAAAAAATATGAAAATTGTAAATATTTCGTATGTAATAATTAGAGTGGAAGCTTTTATTTTAAGAAGATCTCTGTTAGAAGTATTTTTTCTATTGTATATAGATGTTTAAATGATATATAATATTTAAAAAAAAAAAAAAAGTAAATGTAGTCTGCCTGTCACATGAAAAAAAATAAAAAAAATTCCAACATCTCTTCTCACGAATTAACGTGTTAGATACGACAAGAATTAAACGTAGATATGTGCCGTTAATTAAAAATAAATAAATGTAAAACTTATTTACATAAATGACCTTCGTCTGGATTTTTTTCTCGGAAATAAGTGGGAGTCAACGAATAAATATCGCACAAAATACACTCGGTAATGTTCCGCCACAGACTGAGCTCTCACAGGACGTGTAATTTGTACGTTTCACTTGCACTTGGCACATCGTACCGGATGCGAGCGAGAATAAAGATCTCCAGTGGCAACGGAATCGAATATTGTTGTTTTTATTTTTTTTCACAATTGCAGACAATAAAGGAAAATAATTATCTATATCATTTGACTATTTTAGACAAATGCAAAAAGCTTGCGTTTTGTAGGATTTCTAGGAAAAACTAGAGGGTCGTCAATAGACGCCATCGGCACAGCTAGAATATTTACGAATTATGTAATTTGACCTTGAAAATTTCACGTAGTTGTAATAGAAAACCGCGTTATAGGAGAGGGTACAGTACTGGTTTTTCGTATCTCAAATCTTATTCGGCTAAATATTAATATTAATATCAAATAAATCAATTAAAATAATAATTTGGGTAAAATGCTTCACAGAAAAACTTCCTGAAATGTAAACAACTTAATCCCTAATTTTTAATAACAGCATAAATGTCTTTTTAATTAAATTATAAATTGTCATATTTAATCGTCTCGGAAAATAAAGTCCTTCACGTGGCCAGAGATCTCAGAGAACCTTCGGAATAAGATTTTTCTTAAGCCATCTGTTACGACGACTCAAAAACAACCGAGTCGTCCTAAGAGGGTTCAGAGACCCCATTCAAGTCAACATATTGATATATTCATTATTTTTAAATGAATTATTCTATGAATAAAAATAGTTATGTACGATATCCTTAATAATTTGGATTTAACTAATCAATATGACGCGTAAATGACACGCAAACTCGGCGATATTTCGCCGCAGACTGAGCTCTCGCAGCACGTATCAATCGCATTTCACTCGCACTTGGCAGATCGTACCGGATGCGAGCGAAAAAAAATGTGGTTTTTATTTTTTTCGCTATATTTAATTATTTATAATATTTATCTTATACTTTTTTAGACGAATACACCCATCCCTCGCTTAACTCGATACTCGCTTAACACGGTTTCGCTTTAACACGGTTTCAGTTTTGTGGAATAATTTTTTTTTGATTAAATCTTGCTTTGTAAGACTTTATAGGGAAATTATTAATATCGCACGTTCAATAGGAGGTTGAAGGATTGGAGGATTAGGATAGTTAAATGAAGAAGAATTAATTAATATGGCCACAAGAATTCCTCCTAAAATCAGAAGCGATACCGAGAGCGACACTGAAAGTTCTGGTCCAATTTCAACGATTACTGCTAAAACAATAAAAGATGGGTTGCAAACGGCAAGAAATATAGAAATGCATTTTCTAAATAATGATCCAGATATGGATCGAGCTTTGAAATTTTAACGAGAAATTAAACAATGCGTTTCAAGATATGAGGGGATTTACAAGGATATCAAAAAAGATGAACTATCACGGATTACCGATTTTTTTGAACTACGACGGAACATAACAAAAAATGTAATCGAAAGTAGTTGTGATGATGACATTCAGCCAATAAAAAAGGAAAATTCTTATATTAATATCTTCTAGTGATAGTGGCATTGCATAATATCTTTTATCTATGTTCATAATGTTGCAATAAATTTTCAGTTCTATCTACCCATTTCTTTAACATTTCTAAAATATAACCTATACTCTCTTTTTCATACATTTGTTAGTCTCGCTTAACTGATCTAGCAGTACCTATCTTCCGTGTTAAGCGAGTGATGGTGTACAAAAAGTTTGGAACGAATAAAAAAAATAGATTTAATTGATTAAAATGTATCTACTTTTTTGTTTATTTCTATGTGGATTATTTAATTAAAAGATATATTTAATTAGAGTTGAACATCTATAGATTTTGCGTCAAAGAACAAATATATATATTTTTTGATTTCTTATGCGTATCGTCCTCGATTAGCATTACGCAACATCCCTCCCGTCGTTCTCCGCACTCTACAAAGGCTATGGGATACACACTATCTCTGAAATATGTATTAAATTATAGTTATTAATGTGATCTCGATTGGCGAAGATAATTCCGGATGAAGTGGCACCTTGCAAAGTCCGCTTTGGCAACAATATCCCGACTCCTGATATCAGTCGCGCAATAACTGGGACCGTATCAAATGGCGAAGTTGGTGGGTCGGTGGTGAGGGGTGGGTCACGCCACTGTGGGGCTTCAGCCGAGGGAAACCGGCGTGCTCGCTGCATTCACCGCGAAGATCCCAGCCAAGAGGTGGCAATTACTCTTTATCAATACCCGAAAATTATCCAAATTGTGATCACAGTCGATAGTTTTGACTCGCGAATAATTTAATTAATGTTATTGAACGGTTTGTATTTGTTTCTTTTGCAGAGCCGCCGCGTCTTAGGCCGTACGTAGGTCCGAGACTCGCACGAAAGTTGTTCGTGTGCGGTTTCCAGCTCCGGGGTAGTTCTCGTGTGTGGGGGTGGTGCGAGATCCCGGGTGCGGAAGGAAGAAGCGCGAGCTCGAGAGGATGGGGTGGACCGTGCGGTGGGTGGGGCATGTGCCCGAATTAGGCGCCTTGATTTGACGCCTTGGTGAGTAATCAAGAGTGGTCGTCTTCGGCCTCGAACATCCCGTGCGGCGCACAAATTTACAATTAATATTTTGGCACAATTCGCGGAATTAATTCCGATACGTCCGATAATTCGCGATGAATTATGAATCGGATCGTGTGAATATTCATGCGGCGGGAATTGATAGCTTCGCTATGCAAAGTTTGTGAATGAAATGCCGACGATAATTGACGCAAATTTAATTGTGTTAAGGTCGAGTTTCTTTTAATGCGGTTTGGATGTTATACGTCAAGGATTTATAGGGAAAATTACGACTTGATAAATGAAAAACCAGCTAATACAAATATTATTAGAGAGGTTTTTATCCTTGCAATTAATTAAATAAGTAAAATCACTATAACCATTTGATCAGATAGAGCACTGTTTCACAAACCTTTTCACGACCCTCTTTTGCACTTAAAACATAGGATATAATATTATTGTATATCCTTTTAATTTCTAAAATATTTTTTTAAATATAGTTACACTACCGAATTATTTTTTATATTTGGATATAATAATAATTATATTATGAAGTTGCAAAAATAATGCTTAAATATTACCAATTTTAATAAATTTAAACAAAGTACCATTATTTTTTTTCCTCTTATAATTATATACATTGATATATTTCAATTAAATTAAATATAACAAAAAAAGTAAATAGATACACACTTACAAGCGTTATTTATATAAAAATAAAGTGTAGATATTAATTTTGCAACATATGTAATTTTTATACTGAAAATAAATTTATTCGATACTTAACACCCGGTCCCGCGTTAGTGCGGAAATTTTCGTAAACGATAAACACCCGCTCCCGCACTAACGCGGGTTCACCACAAACATGTTATATAATGCGCTACAAAAGGCTTTCTTTTAAAGTTTTACGACTCGACACAGTTTCATTCATTGCTCTGCATGCCCTTTGTATAATATATGACATATATATTTATTTATGGCTAAAAACTGTCCTTGAAGCAATAGATTATTTGGATCGAAAAATTTCCAGTACTTACATCGACTGTAACGAATTTAGATTTTTGTTTATCCATTCAACATAATAACTTTTTTGGAATATTTATGTGGTACAACCCGTCACATCCTTCATTACAAAGCTAAAATTGCCTACATACTACATAAAGATATCTATTTGTTTTTTATCGTCTAAATTCAATAAATCATCATTTTCACAGCTCGATAATTTTATTTCTTATCTAAATATTCTAATAATCTAATATAAGTATACTATACGTATAATACTTCTTTTTTGACCAAATTATCTCCAATAGGAAAAAAGTTATTAAGCATTTTTAACAGAGCCACTCAAAATCGCAAGGTCGTTAATAATAATTATTCTAGAATAATATAAAAGTTAAAAACAATAAATAAAAAAATAATTCACTTCCAGGATGTATATAATGTGAGAAAACTTGGTAATCATTGGTTTAAAAACTATTTTTAATGTAGAAATTGATTTTCATATAAATTTTAAAAAAAATCCTATAATAAATAATCTAAAATTGAAAGATTTCTTTAATTCATTATACACTATTTTCATTGATATATGCCATTTTCATTGCCCAATAAATGTGTTTTTTAATGAAACTATATGATGTTCCAATTATATGTATAATCCTTTTCTACTCTGTGGGCCAGACGTAATGGCCCACATGAGATTTTAGCAAAAATTTTAACCACATTTTTTCGATTTATTTATTTAAAAAAATGTTTTTTATTAAATATGATATCAGATCACACTCTATAGATGTTTCTTATTCATTTTACTAATGAAAATCTTTCTTTATATTTTCATTATTTACTTTAAATAAAATTAATGAGAGTCGAACGGAGATTTGATCAAAAATGATCAGAGTAGAATGGGAAGAACACGTTGTAAAAATAGCATAGAATATTTTTTTTAGCAAATTATAAAATAAAATATGTTTTACTCCTTTACTTCTACTTTAAAATGGAAATTTTTATTTTGAGTAATATATTAACTCATTACTTTCATTCAAATCTAGAATATATTTTTAATTTTTTACGGTAAATTGAGTTTTAACGCAGTTTTTGGTTTGACAGCATCAGAAATGACTCAATTTTTAAAGTATGATTAATTCTCATATCGATTATATATGTAAATTAATATTATTTAATAAACAGAGAGTGAGGATGAGAGAAAAAATACAGGAATAAATATATTTTAATACACATAAATAAATTACTTAAAATCTATATATTAATAATAATACATGTAAAGTCGCACTTTAAATGCAAACCAGTTTTCGTTAATATTCTTTTGCAATTTATATGTTTTTAATATTTGAAATAAGTATGATTATTAGATTGATCTTGAATTATGTCAAGCCAACGTCATTAAATTTAGAGAGATTTCTTGTAAAAATATTACAAATATTTATTTGTATCATTATTTATGATTAAATTACGCTACAATTAATTGTTAAAAATAAAATTATGTATAAAAGAAATATATTCAATTGTTTATGTTTATTCAATTCATATTATTATTAAAATAATAGTATGACCCTTTACACTCTGTTCATTTTTAGTCAAGTCTATGAGTTACTCTCATTATATATTTTTTACAAAATTATTAAAAGAGATATTCATTGAAAAAATAAATAGGAAATATCTATAGGGTTTGATCTTATATATGATCTTAAACAAAATACATTATTTTTTTTAAATTAAATAAAATTAACTGTGTTTGCCGACGACATTACATTTCCTGTTTTGTAATATCTTTGTTTTTCATTAATTATTACTTTACTAATATATATATATAAATTAATTCAGTAATAAGAGCAACAATTTATACTCTATGTCGATTAGTAGAACTGTATATTTAATCCTAATTAATAATAAAGTATTTAATATGTATTCATTTTTGAGTTAGCATTAATTAGCGACAAAAAAATTCGCGAGTTTTCTTTGCCTGATTTTTCATATTTCTGTTTATTATTTATGATGTTTTTTAATCAATGTATACAGCAGACTAATTTTTATTAAATTTATTCCCAATAACATGATCTCATACCTGAACCTAGTGTCAAAGATATATTTTCTTAATATAAACATAATATTTTATTCTGGTTAATGGCAAAAAAATGAATAGAATAAGAATGGCTGCTTAATTTTCGTCAATTTTCAATCCATTTCCTTAATAAATCATTTAATTTTCATTAGCGAATATTTATATAATGCCTATTTTTCTGTTTATATATATTTTTAGGCGAGAGATACCTCAATATTCGCAAATTTTAAACATTTCAAAGTGAAAACGAGCAGCCATTAATGAATCTCCATCACACGGAGAACTGGTACTCGGACCGGTCGGACCCTCGCCCCGTCCTCCCCCCGCCCACCACCCATCCACCCATCCACCCCACTTAACTATTTACTTCTGCAATGATACATACTACACCGTGTATACATCCTAGCAGGCGACCAACACCCTAACTTTGGTTACGTTTATCAAACTCTAACTTTGTCCTTTCACCAGCCCACCCCCGACCATTGGTCCAACCATGCGCGGGCAACCTTTGATGCGGACCTCGTCCTCGGCATCCAAAATATATTTGCATACATTATCAAAATGATAGGGACCAAGATATGCAAGTTTTATTAAAAATGCACGCGTCTATGATTATATTACATGTATACCTTTAAGAAATAATATTTCAATAAAATAAAATCTATAGATCTATGTGTGTATCGGATTGATTTTTCGGGGAAAATTTAATTTTTCATCGTCGCCGACGTATAGGTGTGAAGGAAAATCAGTGATGTTGAAATATTATGTAGTGGAGTGTGAGTGAAGTGTTTAAGGGGTTGGGTGTGTAAGGGTTGGACGGGACAAGTGGTGGGGGTTGTAAATGAGTGGAGGACGGGGAGCGGGGAGGCTGTCGGGGAATGGGACTTCCTGTACTGGGTGGACCCGGCTGTGATGAATGATGTTGGACGAGGACGTCTGCGTTGCGGCCCCGAGGAGGGGGTGAGGTGGTCGAGAGGTGGAGGGGAAGGGGGGGGTGGTCGGGGGTTAAGGGTTGTATTATAATGAGGGATTGTCCGTGGGTTTTTGCGTGTGTGCGTGCGCCTCGGCACCGAAAGGGTTAAGTAACAAACTTAACTTATGTGGGGTGGACAGCGGATTTGAGCGGCCATCGTTCGAATGTGCGCATGCGCGCGGGCGTTGTGATTAATTGCGAAAATTTTCGGCATATATTATTTTAATTAATTATGATTAGCCTAATTATGCCCGAACTGAATACATAATTAAAACTCTATGGGATAATAATAATATTTAGATTATCACTGCATATATTAGGTGGTCCAGAAATTAAACCCTTTTTTTATAATGCAACATTCAACCTTATTTTAAAAAAAAAAACTATTACTGATAAATAAAAAATATATTTTAAGGACATATTTAACACGTAATGATAGAAAAGATAGATGGAACAGGCTCTTATGATATGGATAGAAGTCTGAAATCACAATTTTCCTGCTAATAGAGTATAGTTTGAAAATTTTAAGAAGCGATTTTCACTACATAATATAAAAAAATAAGAAGAATTTGGGTCGACTGACAAAGAATCTTTAAACACTGTCAACAGATCTCGAAAAAGAGTCGAACATATGGAATTGTTAGTGATAGCAATGATGAATGAATGATCTATTATATGGATGTTATGTTAAGTTTCTTCAAAAAATATGTACACCCATCTCTCGCTTAACACGAAAGATAGGTTCTGCTGGATCACCGTGTTAAACGAAACCGTGTTAAGCGAGACTAACAAATGTATGAAAAAGAAAGGATAGGTTCTATTTTAGAAATATTAACCCTTTGACAGTTTAATAAAAATAATAAAAAAAATAATAGTTCGATAAAACGAGAGACCAAATGTCTGATGTATTGTTCTATTTATTTCAGGTGTACTATTTTTTTTTACATTTAAAATGGACAGTTATCGTCTAGATATATCCTAACCCTTATTCTTGGAAATTCTCAAAGCTGTGCGCACGTCTACAAAGCAAGATTTAATCGAAAAATTTTTTTTAAACAAAACTGAAACCGTGTTAAAGCGAAATCGTATTAAGCGAGTATCGTGTTAAGCGAGGAATGGGTGTAAATGTATATTATGTCGACTGTTTAATAAAAAAATAAAGGAATTAACAAATTTCGATATTTTTGTTACGCAAAGATTTTTTTTGTACGAACATCAACCTCGTATAACACGGATTTGTATGATATGATCGTGTTATACGAGGACAAGGTGGAGATTTAAATCTTCGTAGCACACTTAAATGAATTATTTCTACCATTTTGCTTCGGATTTTTTCTGTCTTTTTTACAGTTTACCTAAAATTAAAATTTGGTTTTTTAAATCAGCACATCAGTTGTAAATCACTGCTTTAAATTATTACAGAGCAATGACAATAATGAATAAATATTTTAATTCTAATTCTATGCTTTAAAAAAAATTGAAACCGTTAGAACATATCTTTAGTTATATTTTTAGTTTTTAAATTTTAGATTATAATTACAATGAATAACAATTGTTCTAAAAATATTAAAAAACTGTCAGAACAGATCTATAGTTTTTATAGAAATTACCTCTTATTTTATATTCATTTTAAGCCTTTAAATTTTTATATTGCATTATAATTACTTAGAATATATTAATAATATGATTCATTGCAAGATAAAGTACTTTTAATGAATTTGTATTAATTTTAATTCATTGATTTCTAACGTTTAATCGAAGAATAATAAATAATTTTAGCTGCAATATGAAGATAATTCTAATATATTCTGCAAAATTTTCATTTTATAAATAATTTCTATCTGAGATTTCATAAAAATATGCATGATATTATTTTTGAATGAATTAAATTTAGCTAAAATTCTTTATTAATTAATTCGTAATTTTACGACATAACATTAGATCATTGAATTAATTGCGAAAATGCCTTTTTATACAGTTTTATTGTAATATATACCCATTTTTTAATTTTAATACATTTTAAAAATTGTTCCTATATAAATTAATAACGTAAATAGTAAAGGAAAGATATTGTATGACCGTTAATGACAATTTAAATTAATAATGAAAGATGATTAGATTCGGGACGGGTAGGGCGATGACGCCACGGGTTCTTATTAACACTTTCAATATATCGTATATCCCGATCCCGAGAGGGGGGAGGTTGGCGGGGGGCTGTCTAACGTATGACCAAACGGAAAAGGTGAGGGTAGGGACTGGGGATAATTTCCTTTTGCTCGCAGAAGGGTGACTATATCCTGGAGTTGCATTAATTACAACTGTATCCAGGGCTCGTTAATCTAACAAATATGGCAGTTTTCGGAAATTGCCTGTGGGCTTAGATTACACACAAAAACCGACGAGGGGCTAATGGCCACGTAAATAAATAACTATCGTGATTGATCGACGGGAAAAGCTGCAGACTAATAATCAAGCGTCACGAAAAATTGGATTGAATTACACAAAGTCAATTATCAAGAGAGAATTCAATTTAAATATTTAATTCTACGAAAGGGCAAATAAGTCATTATTATTATTTCAATTTAATATAACCTTTTATATAAAAAAATCGCATGAGATGTATCGAATAACAATCCAATATTTATTTAAAAACAATTATCTCAGTTTGTGGCAAAAATTATTCTGTTATCTTGTGGTATATTTTATCAACCAGAGGATCGATCGACCGACATTTGTATTATTTAAATTAAAAACAATTTTGACTATATAGAAAACAGTACTTCTCAAACCATTAGTCAGTTAGTAGTAGGCCCTATGTTTTCCCCATATAACTAAGATATGTTCGATTACATATTTAAATATAATTTCAAACAGGACTCTTCGTAATTCTAATCTTATTTTTGATAAATCATTTATGTTCGAATTTTTTTATACTTAGAGCTTCTAATTTGATTTCTTACTAAAGCATTTTAAACTAAGCGTTAAATAAATAAAGGTATATCAAATTTTATATTAAAACATATAAATAAAATGATGAATATAATTTAAAGTTTTGGTAAATAATTAAATTTAACGAATAAACAAAAATTGAATTTTGTATACAATAAAATACTAACTTTATTTCCAGGTGTATTTTAAATTGTCATAACATAACATTAAATGGTTGTTAGAAATTATTTTGGCCATTAATTAGATGTAATAATATTTATTAGTCAAGAGATGAAGAAATTGCTGATAATAATATCATGTTTTTTATGGGATATTTTTGGAACTAAATTTTTACCCTATATTTTTTATGAGCTCCATGACTTTTTTACGTTATTCATGTAATTTTTCTACCACGTAAATCGAGGTATTTTTTAAAATAAATCTAAGATCAAATTAAAATAATTAGTAACATGAATTACTGATCTCAGAATTCATATATAATAATCATTTGATATATTAATATAATTAAATGATAATTTTGATAAAATCGGTATTAGATTTATCTATATCTTGTAAAATCTTTTTGGTTAAGTGGTTAAGAAAAACTAAACAATTAAATTATTTGTTATTTTATTCAGGATAATTAGAATTTTTGATAAGGCGTAAAAAATATAGCGAAAAACAATTATTATTAAATTAAAATAGTATAGTTTAATAAAGAACACCAGTGTTTTATGAATAATGGTTTGAGAAACACTGATATATTTATGTAATATTTTATATATCATTATTAGACCAAATATGAAAATAAAAACATAATTCAAATAGATAAGTATCGTGTCAATTATTGTTTAAAAACAGACTAAAGATTTTAGTTTTTAAAAATGCATATTGCTTTTGGGAATCTATGTCTCTATTTGATAAAAATACTACAGGTATTTACGTAAATTTGCAATAAAAAAATAGCAAAGTAAAAAATTGACTTAATTGTTAAATATATTTATATTGTTTTGCATAATTTTAATTAAAAAAAGCGTTGTGGCGATCAAATAACCCAATAATAAATAAACTCTTTCCTTTTTTATACGGAATTTACGTCTATAAACCAAAAACCGTGTAAAAAAGTGATAAAAACCTGTGTTATTTAAAAAAAACAACAAAATCGTGTAAAAAAAATTACGAAATATTATTTATACAATTAATTAATACTAACGTTTAATGCGTTAGAATCTATTTTTTATTCCTGTATTGTGATTTTAAATTTCTTACTACATATCAAGAAATCCATTTCTGTGTTTTTTGTTTCAAAAGTTATACATCTCTTAATATTCAGCCATAAAAATCTATAGATCCCGTTAGTATTTTAAAGCTCGTTCTAGGTTGGAAACATGAGTAAGAAAATGGTGTTCATACTCTGAACAAATTGCAAGACAAGAATTTCAGCATTTTATATATATTTATACCCTTTGGTCATTCATTGTTGTGACATAAAATTATGTCATTTTACGCCAATGAACCTTAGGACGTAACAACGTGCAAAATTGAAAATATATAAATATTTTTATTCCAGGATTCGTTATCGAAGAAATAATTCGTGTAAAAATATAGTATTAGTTCTTTTTAGTGAACTGTGTTTTTTCAAAACTGAGTAAAAAGAGTTGAGTGTACTATTTTATAATCGACACAGTTTTAATAAAACTATCATCATATTGGTTCCTTAATGTTGGTGGCTGTACTCTGATCCAGTGCATCACGTCAGCTGACACTGTGGCGATGATTTATGGTGTTGTCTGAAAAAATTGTGTCACATCTCGACGCCTTTTCGAAATCAATATCAGTGCTCGACGATGATGACGGTGGTGGTAGAGGCGGGCGAGTGGGCCACGGGAGGGGGATTGCCGAGAGCGTCTTGCCGGCTCACCAGCAAAAAGAAGACAGAATTTATTACCCATATCACAAACGCACATAGGTTTTCATCCCTCACCGTTAAGCCGGCTGGCGGGCGAACGGGGGTGGGATCCCGGGATGTGGGACTGACATAATGATGTATTAATTTTCAGTCTGCTTCTTATCAGAATAATGCCGCCGCCCCCCGAGCGGGCGGGAACTTGCCTGTCTAAAGATTATTGTTCTCGGGTGGGCCAGGGTCTCTTCTGTACGTGCGCCATCCATGGCGCGAACCACTGTTTAGGCATTATCGGCAAATAGATTAGGGGGCGGCGGAGCAACGGATGGTGGCTGAGGAGACTCCGATGGAGAAAGGGGACCCACCGGCCCATTGTTTAACACTAAATCCACTTTTTATTAACCCGAGGCCATTGTTCAATGGATGTAACCGGTGTGTTTACAAAGTCACGGGACTGTCCCGGCTAAAGATATCAAATCGTAGAATATTTTTTTAAATGTACCGCGCAGGTACTAGGTATATATAAAAAATAATAATGCTGAAATAGGGGATGTTCTGAGCTTCAAAGCTTCTTTGTGGCGCTAGAGTGAAGAGTGGGCAAAGCGCGGTATTACTGTGGAGATAAAAAAAAATGTGAAGGCCTTATGAATATATAATATATCAATAATGTACAAACGTGAGAGCTTAAAAGTGGCGTAGGAAAACTCTGCACAAAAATAATATATTCGAAAATGTATGCAAATTGTCATTTATGCTGTAATTAAAGACATAACAGTAATTATTTACAGGAAGCTGAGTTCATAATATTAAAAGACATCTCTCTTCATGTTTTTCTGTCATATTTTTTTGTATGAACACTTGACATCCCTTTTCTGTTACTATCTATCCGACTTCGGGATAAATTTCGCAGTAATTACTTTCAAATCTCAACCAAGCTGAATGTCAGGAATTTAGGAGCTGACAAGAGACTTATTTCTTTTCATGAATAAAAATAACTATATACAAATAAGAAATTATTTCAAGTATTTTCAAACCTGACAGGTAAATATTTGTAAAATACGAGGTTTGCCCTCAAATCTGAATCATACTGTATCTCAATGATCTTCATTTGCATTTGTATATGTACTAATTCTATATTTATTGAATAAATAGAAGAGAATCTGCGATGGGGGTATATTGTGGACCCCAAGCTTTTGATTTTTCTAGAATAACTTTTTTAATATAAATCCTACATGTCACAAACATTTGTATTTATCTATAAATGTCTAAAGAATAAATATTATAAATGATCGTTGTCATTAATTGTGAAAAAGAATAATATTCGATTCTATTTCCACCCGTGCCGTGTTTTTCACGCTCGCGTCCGGTACGATGTGCCGAGTGCGAGTGAAACTTGCGAGTGACACGTGCTGCAAAATCTATTTTTATTCTTAGATTAATCCATTTAAAAAAATATATTGATGAAGAATTCATTCCTTGCTTGAAATGATTGGGGTATCTGAGATACCCCCTTCGGACGACGGGGTTTGTTTTTGAGCCGTCCGGACGGATGGGTTAAAAACTTGATTTGTACATGTTGCATGTCGGAAAGTGGGTTAAATCTTATTTTTTACAATTCTTTTTCTAAGGAACTAGCTCACATTTGACGTTCTAATCATTTTCTTGTGATTTTTAATTTAAATCATAATTATTTCTTTTTATATCAAACAGAAAGGATACATCTTGTAACTGTTTGTAGAAAAAACAGGATTGAATTTTGATTTCTACTCATTAAGAACTGGCATATTTTTTCTTTCATGTCTCAGAACTGTTTAAGAACCTTTGAGAAGGATACCCAACGTACTTCAGTAAAGTGTCACAATTCGGAATTATCGGTGTTAAATTCACATATGAAAGCACTGTTGCTGATTTAAACTTCGAGAATTTATGAAATTTTGAGACTCGTCAAACTCGTGGTTATTTTTGATGTCCTGCGAGACTTTTAGGCTAATTGTCCAAAAACTTTTTTTTAAGAATTCTACAAAACATGTAGTATTGTATAAGTTTTCCGCCTGGATTTTATCCCAGGTATTTACTTACTTTCAAAACAGTGCTTTCTTACTCAGAGATTTTTCGCTTGATTGTTAGTTCCATAATTTTTGTCTATTCTTCCAAAATTTAGCAACTCTCATATTAAAATATCAAAAAATTTGAGACTTATTATCTTGTGGCAATGAAAGTGACGAATATGGAAACGTTTATCGATATTAATTTGGTTACCTTAGTGGTCAAAGAGGTCCCCATCAGATATTTTAAACACTTGCGCCAGCGCTTTATCCAATCTTCATAGAATTATTCGATATGTTATTAGAAAAACGTCAATCATTAAAACTTTTCTTTATGTTTGGAAACAAGAAAAAGTCGCAAGAGCTATGGACGATGAATATAAAGGCTTTGGCATCATTACAATGCTGTTTTTTATCAAAAAAAATCCATCTTTAATTTTTCCACAAAGAAAAATCACTGAGCACAAAAAAAACAAGTAGTTTATTCTATGGCAATAAATAAAATAGCTATCAATACTAATGTCAGGATACGTCAGGTACAAGTGTACTAACATATATAATTCGTTTCTATATAATATTATAATATTTATTAAAATAATTATATTCTGCTTTACATGGTTTCGTTTTATTATTAAATTTCAGCTGAAATATCTTTCGATAAAAATCTGGACAAAATAATGACGACAGAATATCGGTGCGTACATATATGTCAATAAATTTCCCATTTGGGTTACTTTCTATTTTGGGCGTCTGGCAGCGTCGGTATAGAAGGTACTCCACTCCGGCACTCCAATGGCTTCCGCTTGTCATCCGCTGGCTAATAACGTGGTCTCCTACCACGAAACGAACCACCTCCTTCCATCATCGCCACCCTGGAGGCCAGCCAAGCCAACCTGGAGGAAGGCTAAGCCATCAAAGCACCGCAACCAATTACTCTCTGCATGCCATTCATATGCCAGACGCTTCTTTGATCATTTTTCTTTAGACGTCTCCAAAAATACAGATTATATATTAAATAAAATGTTAACTTAATTGATCCGGTACCGCGATTTGTTTGCATGTATTTCAGTGTGTCACAATAATCTGCCAGCTTTCTATGCATTTCCAGTTGCAGACTCTCAAAGCCTCATCACTCTGTCTCTCTGCATGAATTTTTTTTTT
The DNA here is from genome assembly GCA_022495035.1 of Philopotamus ludificatus. Taxonomy (NCBI): domain Eukaryota; kingdom Metazoa; phylum Arthropoda; class Insecta; order Trichoptera; family Philopotamidae; genus Philopotamus; species Philopotamus ludificatus. The sequence continues at coordinate 37,480 of JAGXCT010034574.1, forward strand.
TGCTGTGAAACGCTTTCCCCTTATGTTTCGCGTCTTTTTTTCTATGACACAAAAAGCTAAGCTTAGTCCGCGGAAAAAATGCAAAACTCCCCGGGTAATTATGAATTCCTGTGTGTGTTAGCAATGTTTTGTGCTGAAGCCATGTGTGTTTCGAAGCTTATTAGGCTCTTTTCCCCGTTTTAATATTTTAAGACAGAGAAGGGAATTTCAAACATTTCACAAAGAAAATATTTCTTTATTAAAATCAAAATATTTTTTCATCACGCGGATGAGAATCTACTTGTAATAAATTCAACATTTAAAATTATACTTAATCTGAAAATAGATACATTAATTATTATCACCTTTTTGAGGAAACGATTTTTTCTCTAATATAATAATATAACTTTCATGTTTCTATATATGCATAAATATTATTTATAAAATGTATATAAGTAGTAATAGTATTTAAAATGAAGCATGAGCAAATTTGATTCATTCAACAAGATTTCGTTTTAACACGGTTTCAATTATGTCAAAAAAAAAATCTATTCATTTCATTCATTTTTGAAAATATTACCTACTTTCTTTTTCCATGTATTAATATATGTTAGTCCCACTTTGCATGATTTTATTTAACACGGTTATCTGGCAAAATCTAACTTGCGTGTTAAGTGAGGGATAAGTGTATTCCATGATTTAATGCATACTCAACATTTTTTTTAATTGCTAATGCATTTCTTAGAGTATTTATTATTTTTTTAAGTAATTCTCTTTTTGCACGGTGGATATCATCAAAAAACTAGCGTGCAAAAATAGATAAAATGCACAATATAAAAATGATTAAAC